>PVKP010018112.1:0-44855 GCA_004027715.1 Plecturocebus donacophilus
AGGTATTGAACAATGAGAACACAGGGACACAGGGAGGGGAGCATCACACACTACGGTCTGTTGGGGAGAAATAGGGGAGGGACAGTGGGGGGTGGGGAGTTGAGGAGAGATAGCATGGGGAGAAATGCCAGATATAGGTGACGGGGAGGAAGGCCGCAAACCACATTGCCATGTATGTACCTATGCAACAATCCTGCATGTTCTTCACATGTACCCCAAAACCTAAAACGCAATAAAAAAAAAAGAAAAAGAAAATATTTCTAGTCTACCTAGTAGTTATGTGGTAGATAGCGTTGTCATATATTTTTATAAAAATTTTAAGTGTACCTGTCTAACTTTGATTCTTAATTTTTCCAGGTGCTATTATGAATGCCATCTATAATATGTACTTTAAAATTTTTATTCAGTTGTGTTGTCCTCACATGTTTAATGTCCCAAAAAGTTGATTACCAGTAATCACAGCTGAATTTCTTAATGTGCTTTGGAAATTAAGAATAACCTGATATATCTCTGACAGCTTTATTTAAAAATTGTACATGTATTTATTTAGAGGGTTTATGAAGTTCTGTTTGCTTCCAAAGTTTGAAATATTGTGATAAAGTTGTGTGTTATTAGCTTAATAAAATAACTACTAAAAAAGTGGGGGAGGGTAGGAAAACTGGTGTAGAGACAAGGATGTGCTGAAGTACAGAGGAGGTTTTGGAAAATTGCCATAGCCAACCAAATTTTGGAATAAATGGTGCTAAAAGATCTGGATGATTTATGGTAAAAAAAAAAAAAAAAGAAAAAAGAAAGAAAATTCAGTATACTATGTTAACACTGTACCCAAAAAATATATTGTGCTGATATAAAACATAGTTCATTCCCAGGCCTAGATAATGGTAAATATGCTTTTTCATCTAATAAATGCCTACATGCAGACTCTGTTAGTCTATTTGCATTGCTGAGGAATAAAGGAATACCTGAGGCTAGGTAACTTACTAAGAAAGGAGGCTTGCCCAGGCATGGTGACTCACACCTGTAATCCCAGCACTTTAAGAGGCCAAGGCAGGTGGATCACCTGAGGTCAGGAGTTTGAGATCAGCCTGGTCAACATGGTGAAACCCAGTCTCTGCTAATAATACAAAAATTAGCCAGGTGTGGTGGTGAGTGCCTGTAATCCCAGCTACTTGGGAGGCTGAGGCAGGAGAATTGCTTAAACCCAGGAGGTGGAGGTTGCAGTGAGGCGAGATCATGCCATTGCACTCCAGCCTGGGTGAAATAAGAGGCTTATTTGGCTCTGCAGACTGTACACAAACCATAGTGCTGGTATGTGCTTCTGGTGAGGCTTTAGGAGGCTTACAATCATGGCCAAAGGGAGCCAGTGTGTCACATGGTGAGAGAGGGAGCAAGACAGAGTGGGGAGGTGCCAGGTTCTTTTAAACAACCAGCTCTCACGTGAACTACCACAGCAAGAATCCACCCATCATCATGAGATGGGCACCAAGCCACTCCTGAGGGATCTGCCCCCATGACCTAAGCACCTCCCATGAGGCCCCACCTCCAACATGGGGAATCACATTTCAACAGGAGTTTTAGAGGGGACACACATCCTGTCTCACACATCAAAGGGTGTCTAGCATCTCTGTTCTAATCTTCATCATTGTAATAACCAAAATGGCCCCATAAATTTTAAAAACACTCCCTAGAGGACGACTGGCCGATGAGTCTGTACAATCTTAACAAAATAATAAAACTATAGGAATCAAGTAACATCCTAATCTGAATCTTTCTCTTGGCTCCATTTTCATTCCAGAACTCCTAGTCCACTTTTTCTCTTTCTGTTTCCACTTTTAAACCAATTACTCTGACTACTTCGAGACTCATATTTGGCCAGAATATGACATCTCTTCTCAGAATCTTTCATCCACCACAAGTGGTTTTCAGAAACCAATTTATCAGTAACGTTAGCTCCACTTCACAGAGGAGAGACTGAGGAATTAATGCAGCCGGCTCATTCAAGGGCGTGCCACAACCTGCCTGCAAGAGTTGACCAGAACCTGTATCTCTCAGTGACTCCTCAACCCCTTTGCTTTTCTCCACTGTTCTTTCTACTTCCCTCTTGGATCTGTGACTTCATTAGCATTTTTAAGATGAGTGGGAAAGCAGATAAAAACTCAGGTCACTGTTCTGCTCCTTGTTAATTCCTCTAGTAAGGAATCAGTAGGCAGCCAGGCATGGTGGTTCAAGCCTGTAATCCCAGCACTTTGGGAGGCCAAGGTGGTTGGATCACTTGAGATCAGGAGTTCAAGACCATCCTGGCCAACACGGTGAAACTCCATCTCTACTAAAAATACAAAAATTAGCCAGGCATGGTGGCTCATGCCTGTAATCCCAGCACTTTGGGAGGCCGAGCAGGGCAGATCACCTGAGGTCAGGAGTTTGACACCAGCCTGGACAACATGATGAAACCCATCTCTACTAAAAATATGAAAATAAGCTAAGCATGGTGGTGCTCACCTGTAATCCCAGCTACTCCAGAAGCTGTGGCAGGATAATCACTTGAATTCAGGAAGCAGAGGTTGCAGTGAGCTGAGATCACGCCACTGCACTCGAGCTTGGGCAACAGAGTGAAACTGTGTATCAAAAAAACAAAAAGAAATCAATAGTGAATAAGAACCCTGAAATGGGTTTCCATTAATCCAAGCTCTTACTCCCCCCTCATTTGCATGATTAATTGCAATCCAGCGCTTAGAGGACTGCGAGCCACCACCAAGGCTGCTGCTCTGTGGAGAGCAAATCCATCACTGAACCTCCTCGAGTGTTTGAGGGGATGATGAACACACCAGACGTGATCAAGCAGGGCCAGGCCACAGACTCGTTCAGTCAGGGGACAAGTCATGTACCGTGCCTCCCAGCTCCCTCCTTTGCAGAGATGGGGCAGAGAGTGTAATAAAAAGTAATGATGTGGAAGAGAGCATGCTGCTGCCTTCCAAGGGCCGAGTCGGTACAATTTGTGCAAGGTCCTGACATTTTCACTCTTTTTCAGTACAGAAATACTGAATGAAAAAAATACAGTACCAAAAAGAAAGACACATACCCAGGTCACTTTAAACACTTCAAATAGATCCCAGTTGAGGCATCCCTATATATCAGGAAGATTGTTTTTCAGAGCGAGAGAGGCAGCTTGTGGGGACTGCCTCTCAGTGCCACCTCTGTGAGTGACAATGGACTCGCTCTTCTTAATCACTGTGGGCCGTTCTCATGAGCAGCTATATATCAGCTCTCACTTTTGGAAAAGCCATTTTCTAATAGGGCCAAGGGGCTCTTGGCTATTCTGATAAAGAGGCCTATCATTTCAGAAAGTGATTCAAAGGATTTATTTGGTGTTTTCAGAAGGAGAAGGGCACAGTGCCCACTTGGGAACACACATCAGGCAGTAGGTAAAGAAGATGGCAGTTTGTAAAAACATTTTCAAAGCTTCCAAATGACTGATGTATTCCTGAGGGCTCTGAAAGTGATGAGGGGAACTTTGCAGCCTCTAAATTGCAATGATTACAGCTGAGACCTCCTTGGGTTGAAAAAGGAGCCTTTTAAAGGCTTGACTACAGAGTGTATTCAAATAGTATCATCACCCAGATGGTTGCCTAGCATTGGAGAGGCAATAGAACATACCATTTGCTACCTTAGTAAAGTTAAATAATCACTTCATGTGTTTCTGTAACTATGTATACACCTAATTCATAGGGTTATTGGGGGAATTATGTAAGTTACTAGTGGTCGGCACGTGGGCAACATTATGTAGTGATCACAAGGGTAACTAGAACACCATTAAAGGCCAATGCAGGGTAGACAGAATAAAAATACAGTTCCCTATAGTTTAATTTGAGGAACACAAAGTCCCACATACCCCCCAGTCTCCCTACTTGAAGTTGTCATTATCATTGATATTAATACTTTACATTCGGTTAGTGACTTCTAGTTTCCAAAGCCCTAATTTTAATATGATTTAACCCATTCTAAAATGCTATGAAGTTACCATGTATGATAAGAGAATCTTCAGTCTTTTAAATTAAGATATATGCTTCTGAAAACTCCCTTTCTGAATTTTCAGTAATGCCAACATTGGTAGAAATTGAACTATCATCAGTGAAGACAGCACATTGTAAATCAAGATACATTTCTCTTTCTGCTGTGCTCATACTCACCCTGTAAAAAGAAATAGAATTGAGATTTTTTTTTTAATCCAATTGGGAATGTTGCAAAGGTAATGATCTTAGAATAACACAGTCTTATTTTTGGCAATGATTGTTATGTTTTTAGGCCTTAGACACTGCATTCATTCCTTCAACAAATGCTTGTTGAGCACTCATGCCAGGCACTTCTCCAGGCTATGGGACCACAATAGTCAGCGTTTTTGTTCAACTATCTACAGTATTTTGAGCCATCCTGCTAAACTAGACACAGAAAGAAAATAAGGAAAAATAGAGTCAGGCTGTTTTAAAGACATTGAAAATGATTGTAATCAGCAGAATCTAGTGATAAATGAAGCAATTCAACCAAAGGATGGGAGGCATAAATTGCATATCATGATAGGTACATAAGATGCATTTTTGAACAATTATGGCAATTAAAACACTTGAAATAAAATGTGAGGGATATACAAGGGGAGTATAAGGAGAGAACATATCTTGATGTTATTCTAGGCCTCTTTCCTGCCCTACCATCTGCTACCTGCCAGCCCGTCAATCCTTCTTCCGACAATCATTGGGTCACTGGCCTCCTGAGCTCAAATCTGATGAACACATTCAACTCTTTCCAGCCTGGTCGGTCCCAGTGAACGGATGCCATATGACCGTCCTTGGCACAGAATGCTACAATGGTCAAATTGTTAGCGGAAAGGGGTCTCTATCAGACCCCAAGAGAGAGTTCTTAGATCTCATGCAAGAAAGAATTCAAGGCAAGTCTGTAAAGTGAACGCAAGAAGTATAGGAAAGTGAAGGAATAAAAGAATGGCTACTCCATAAGCAGAGCAGCCCCAAGGGCTGCTGGTTGCCCATTTTTATGGTTATTTCTTGATTACGTGCTAAACAAGGGGTGGGTTATTCATGCTTTCTCTTTTTAGATCCTGCAGGATAACTTCCTGATGTTGCCATGGCATTTGTAAACTGTCAAAGCACTGGAGGGAGCGTAGCAGTGAGGACGACCAGAGGTCACTCACATAACCGTCTTGGTTTGGGTGGGTTTTGGCAGGCTTCTTTACTGCAACCTGTTTCATCAGCAAGGTCATTTTGACCTATGTCTTGTGCCGAAACTCCTGTCTCACCCCGTGACTTAGAATGCCTGTCTGGGAATGCAGCCCAGTAGGCTTCAGCCTTATTTTAACCAGCTCCTATTTAAGATGAAGTTGCTCTGGTTCAAACGCCTCTGACAAAATGATCCCTAAAGATATGTGGCCAGAAGATCCACTCTCCTATCCTGACCTTTTTACCTCTCAACTATAAAAGTAACAACAGACTATACATGGTCCTTTCCAAGGTCACCTTACATGTTGGACTTGGGAGTTGATGTCAGTCACCTCGAAACTGTATTCAATAATAATCCTCAGAGGAGTTTCCAGCTCCTGAACCTCCTGACCAAGTCAGACCCAAAAGCAGTTTTGCAAATATTACGTACATTCCATTCCCTCTAGTTTGGAGGAAGAGTTAGGAATAGAGCTTGAGCTTTAAATCAAATCCAGGACCTGTCAGGCAATGGCCTTGTAGTCTCAAGCATGTTTTTTCAACTAGCTGAGGCTTGGTTTCCCCATCTACAGAACAAAAACAACACTGTCACCCTCACGATATCATTTGAGGATTATGTAAGAGAATACGTGGGAGAATACTTTTACCAAGGTTGCCAGACATGATTACAGTAGCCTTCCACCCACACTCCTTCCAAAGGGAAACTCCTTCTGTAGTCCCCACTAATGCTTTTTAGCCTAATTGCCATTCCCGTGATCTGAGATCCCGCCTCCCACTCATCCACAGTGACTGGACCCAGGTGTTCACCTGAGCCAAAAGCAGACAATCTATAGGCCAGTCAGCAACCATGACGCGTTGGTCTGGGTCAAAATCAAACAAACAAATTAGCACACTGAGCCAATCAAATACTTCTCTTTGGAATTTATTATAAAGTTAGAAACAGGAGAGGCTGAAATAGTTAACAACAAAGGAAAAAGGAAAAGGAAGCTAATGGCTGCTCTGGCGCAATGGCAAGCTAAAGTCATGGGCAGGCATAATTGATGAGCAGGCAGGAAATGCGTAGGGTGGAAATTAAGAAAGACAGCTACAGAAAGAGGCAGACAAAGCAGGCATGCTGAGAAAGAGAAGGACCTTGAGAGAAGGACACAGCTTTCTTTTAGTTCCTGAGCCTTCCATTCTGTTCTATGTCTCTGAGGAGATTCTTAGAATAGCCCCATTTTTATTGAGATAACTTGAGTTGAACAAAAGAGGTCTGATCAGGCATTCGATAAATCTTAGTTCCCTTGCCTTATTTACTTATTTAGTTATTTGTCTCATCAATCATTCATGCATCTATTCTTTATTTACTAAGTTAAATAATTCCTGACCACCTACTCTGTGTCAGGTATATCCTATCTGCCATATTTGTACTGACGGCTTAACTTGTATCCTTCCCAAATAACATGTTTGGAATTATCTGGGCATCGGAGAAGGCGATGAGAAGCACACAGGAGTGATCTCAATGTTAAGAACGCTGTTCAGGGAAGTCGTGGAAGACTGATCAAATTGTCCGTGGCGGTGGAGGGGTCCACCCTCTAATTCTGAGCAGCATCAGCCCAAAGCCAAGAGTAAACTGCCAGGCTTAGGTCTAAAATTACATCTTCTTGTCTTTCTCTCAACACGCCCAGCTTCAAGCAGGATTTGAGGAGAAACCTTCACAACCTCTCCCTCTGATCCTGCCCTTTGTGACTCGAGAAAATGTGTTTCTTTTCCCCCTGCTCATTCCTAAGACTTTCTCATATACCATCATCTGTCACAGGGATGTTGACAGCTCAGCATAAGCCAGCTTTAATTCTATGGATTATTTTCTTCTGTCAGCTTTAAAAAAAAAAGAAAGAAAGGAAAAAAAAAAAAAAAGAAGAGGGAAAAAGAAAAACAGTCTGCCCAGGGTCTCCTTGAAAAAGGATAAAGAACCAGAGGCAGAAAGAGATCATGCCAGAATTCCGAGGAGCCATCGGCTGGTCTGAAGAGGCGGTAAGTTCAGGTTCATGTGAGTGTCCAAATGCTAAACAAACAGATGGCTCGTCACACAGATGTTTACTAGTCTCACAGCTCGGCATTGGCCATGCTTTTAAAGGCTGCTGCTGCGAGCAGAGTGTATGTCAGGTTTTTACCCTGCAGTCACCTGGAGTCAGCCCATGTAGGTCAGGGACTCCAAGTTGGCTCTTCAGATATGGGAGTGGGAGCCATGGCCTCCATTCGGTATTTCCAAAGCCTAATAGACACTGCCTGTTTATCCACCATAAGGCAGCACAAGCTGCCAAAACTCCTAACTTCTTTGCTTTGGGCTGGAATGATATTAACGCAGGCTGGCTGTGTTTGTCATTTCTCAGTTTCCAGAAACCAAAATTGACAGGGGTCTCTTTGATGAATACCAAATAAACAATAAATCCATTTAAAAAAAAAAAGGTAATTTGTTGGATCATAAAAAAATCTTTCAAATATAGGAGGGGACAATGAAATGGAAGCCTGGTGAGGAGAAAGATGGAAATATTCTTCCCTGATGTAAAAGAGCACCTTAGCATTTCCTCCATCCAGATGGTAAAAACTACCTTCAGACGCCTCCTCCTCTAGAAAAACCAGAACCTTTCTTTAGGAGAAGAATAAGGCTAATGGGCCATACTATCACCCTCCAACATGCTTTAAAGGTCAAATCGTGGTTTCATCGACGCTGGGCTGGTTCCCAGGCAGACCGCTGAAAGGCTGAAATTTTGCCTTTTGCAAAAGAAGGAGGATGGAGAAGACAATGCTGTCAGTAGAGAAATTAATTTCTGGCAGGCCGCATTGTTAAATCCCCCATTGGATTCTCCAGCTCGCATTTGTTTAACGCACTTGCGGATGGAGCCCGGAGACGCGCCGCAGCTTGGAATTGCCGCCAGTTCTGAGGCGGAGCGCGCCTTCCCGCCGCAAGATGGCAGCACGAGCCTGCGTTTGAAGCCAGGGCCTCGCGCACGCGCAGCGGCGTCTCCCCATCGCCCCGGGGGATCCGATTCCCCTTGAATTTTAACCAATTGTTACATCCTTTGTCTCCAAAAGCACAGAAACAGGTTTTTCTCTTTCTCTCTAATTGATTTTAAGTTTCCTTTTCTTCAAGCTCTGCTAAAAAGGAGAGAGAACTCTATTTTTCAAGGCTTTGACCTGCTTCCGACGTCTATTAAGAAGGCCAAATAATGATGCCCCAAAGATAAACCTTTTCTCTGAAAACCACGCTCAGTATTTGCTCTGGAAGCAACGCTTGAGCTCTATCAACCCGCTGACACGCGTCCCTGGGGATGCTTAGGCTTTCTCTCCCAGGCCGGATTGTGGCTGACTGAACAAGAATCGTCGCTGTGAGGCGTCCTCTGGGGGCTGGTGGGCACGTCTAAGAAGGCGATGAATTTGGCCTCTGGTTTCCAGGCCTCCTTACTGGATTCTCCATCGCCCTTTTGAGAGAATAACATCACCTAATAAGGACAAACAGCCTCCGGTGTGTACTCAGCCATTTTGCCCAATGAGTAAACCATGTGACCGAGTCTCCTAGGCTGACTTCCAGACCGACTTTCTGTTGCTTACCGCGGCAGGCCCCAAAACAATGGCGAATTCTTGGCCTTTGTGTGCACGGATACCCTCTGCCTGAAGCACTCCTAGACCAGGCTCTTCACTCCGGTAAGACCACGACCTCCCTCAGTCTTCAATCTATATGTCACCTCCTTTGGATAGATTTGTCAGTTGTCAAGGCCAGTCCTAATGCGAGTCCCCTCGCGAGCTCACAGCACACCCTAAACTTTCATCATTACAGTTCTTCCAACACCATATACTACTAGTCGATGAGTCAGATCTCCCCAAAGAATGTAAGCTCCTCAAGGGTAACGTAAATCTGACTTAGTTTACCCTATAGCCTGTAGCATAAAGTTGCGTCATCAATACTGACTAAAACAATTGCAGAACTAAAAAACATGCTGAAATTTTTCAGCTTACCTTTTCATGTAATGTAACGGTGGATTCCATCGACTGTTTTTTGAGATAGCTCATTTACTTGGATTTCAATCCACATTGGCAGCCCAGGGTGGTGGGGTCAGGGCACGGTGAAGAGAATCACAAACGGAAAACGTGGAGAATTGTGCAAATCTCTGAGTAGCTCACGGGCACATGTCACAGTCTTATCCGTATTATCTTTTTCTCTAGGAGAAAATTGTCTGGGTGTCAGAGCTTACAGGATTGAGCTAAAATACCCCTGTTTTATAGTCAAGTGATTCTGAAATCTGGCCCTATCTTTATCCGTCACCATTATCACCTGCGTGGTTTCCCCAGTCAGGAGTATCTCTCACTTTTCCAAATACGTGCCAGGCTTCTCTCACTTTTGTGATTATTCTGACTGCCTGGTGTCGGCTGACTTTCTGGGTCTCTCTAGTCAGGCACTTGCCAGTCATCTTCACAGACCCGCTCAAGTGCTCTTTCTGCTGGAAGCTTCTCCTGACCAGCGAAGCCCACGCTGATTTCCTGTCTCTGAAAGTCGACAGTTTTGAGGGTCTGGATCCAATGTCCTTGGTTTCTGTGATTAAAATCACAACTAGATAAGCTGTAGTATGCTAGGACCCCCCAAAACCGGCTCTACGCTAACTGAGAGTATAAACGCTACATTTTTGCTTTTTTTCTAATTACATCCTGTCTGTAAACTTATTCTCCCCAACCAAGAAATATATGTAAGCTCCTCAAAGAAAGCTTTGTGTTGTTTATCTTTGATATCCTGCAGGGTTTCTGGTATGATCCTAAGCATAAACCCTCCATAAAGGTTGATTCACAGAAGCAACCCTGTAAATTGACTGATTAATAGTACTAAATTCAGCTGGGCACGGTGGCTCACACCTGTAATCCCAACACTTTGGGAGGCTGAGGCAAGCAGATCACCTGAAGACAGTAGATCAAGACCAGCCTGCCTAACATGGTGAAACCTCATCTCTACTAAAAATACAAATTAGCTGGGCATGGTGGTGGGCACCTGTAATCCCACTGCATTCCAGCTTGGGCGACAAGAGGGAAACTCTTTCTCAAAAAAGAAAAAAATAGTACTAAATTCATAGCCCCCAAATCTATTATTTAGCCTATTCCAAGCCTTAGCAGGGTACTTCCCAGAGGATGACTCCCAAAGCAAGACTTTAAAAGTAAGGAACAAAACAGCAGTGGCTTCCCTGGGTCCAGACCTGATAGCTCCTGAGGACACATTTCCCAACCCCTGCCCCACGACACATACATGAAAGTCTGCAAAATCCAGTCTGATTTAGGCATTATCCAAACAACCCTGACTGTTACCAGGATAGTCACTTAATTATGGTCCATTTCCTGAGCATTCAACCAAAGGAAGATATAAAGTGCTGTGACTGCTTCTGCAGAGTTCACAAATTAAAAACCTTGAGGTTTTCTGCGGTTTCCAAAGCAAAGCCAGAAAAGCTGAAAGATAACTGATATGGTTAATACATTTATTGGCATTAGGACACTGTTATTTTATTGCTAGTATCGGGGTGACATCATTTTTCATAAAGATACCGTAATTGTCTTTGAATGTCATAAAAGGTGAAATTAATTCTCATGAAAATTAAAGAGAATATTGCAATGCTTCAGTCAAAAGGGAACTAAATGATACAGATGATAAAATGTGCTGGCTTTAAATTTCTGTCCATAAACCAGGAGTGAGAGTAAAGATAATTAGGCTGGAGATGGAGACTATAATGACCTGGAATTAGTTTAGGCATCCCTCTAATATCATTTATTCATGGCGTAGAACTATTCATTGGGAAATCTGTTTTCCTTCATTGGCCAATATTTTAGCTGTCTACTGCCCAGATGAAATGCT
Organism: Plecturocebus donacophilus; assembly: GCA_004027715.1. Lineage (NCBI taxonomy): Eukaryota > Metazoa > Chordata > Mammalia > Primates > Pitheciidae > Plecturocebus > Plecturocebus donacophilus. The sequence goes on from PVKP010018112.1 coordinate 11,092, forward strand.
GAATGGCGGGAAGAAAATGCTAACTGAAACGTATCTTATTGGAGATGGCAGACACAGCTCACTTCTCACTAAAGCACACAAGACCTAGGGCCTAAAGCAACCACTGTGTAAAGTCCCTTGCTCAAGATATTTAGACTCTCATCCTCTCATCCCCTCAGCCATCAGAAACTTTTTTTTTTTTTTTGAGACAGAGTTTCACTCTTTCTACCCGAGCTGGAGTGCAATGGTGTGATCTCAGCTCACCGCAACCTCCGCCTCTTTGGTTCTGCTACCTCAGCCTCCCGAGTAGCTGGGATTACAGGCACCCGCCACCACAGCCAAGCTAATTTTTTGTATTTTTTGTAGAGATGAGGTTTCATTATGTTGGGCAGGCTGGTCTCGAACTTCTGACCTCAGGCAATCCACCTGCCTCGGCCTCCCAAAGTGCTGGGATTACAGGCGCGAGCGACCGCACCCGGCCCGCCACCAGAAATTGTTAAGGGCAAATTCTAAAATCCATCACATGCAAATTCCTTTTTCAACCCACCGAGGTGATAAAATTTGGAAAGTGTTTAGGAATTGTCCAAATTCCTTTTCTTCCTCTCTCCACCCCCACCTCAACCTGATCCCCACTAAAAATTCCTTCTGCTGCCAAGCGCCTTAGAAAACTTTTACATTATTTATTTTTCTGTGGATTCATTGTGTGTTGGAAGCCTCACAAGAAGCTGAGTGCATAGTTTCTGGGCAATAAAACAGTCAGAGCAAATGGCAAACTGTTCAGTTTGGCACCGCGGAATCCAGCATGCATCTGTGCATTCCTCCCTGTGTGGCTGGAAACCTCTCAAATCTGGTCCTCAGTTTATGTCCCTTGGGTGACTGGTTCTTTGGTTACTCTATGGGAGAAAACCCTAACAGAAATGCAACATCAAGGGCCAGCAATTCCCAGTTTTCACGTGCACAGATGTCTCTTGGGAGTCTTGCTAAATGTAAATTTGAATTCAGGAGATCCATGTAGAGGGGTTAAAATTCAGCATTGCTAAGAAGTTTCCAGATGATGCTATGAAGTTGGTTCGTGGGTCACACTTTGAAATTAAAGGCATTAGCTCACTTTCAATACTAGATGGGGCTTCCTGCAATTCAGTCAGTGCTTACACTTGCCTTCATTAAAACAAATTTGAAATTAGTCCAATTCACAATGTTTGCGAAAATGAATTCACTTCATTACCATTTTGATCCAGTATTTACTTGGAGACAAAAATAAGTATTAATTTATCCAAGGGAATGAGGTGGGTGAACAGGGAAAAATTATTTGATCTTTCTACTTAAGCAGTTTTCATGCTCACTTTTCAACCATATATTTTGCTTCCTTGTTAAAGTAGCAAATGCCAATTTCATCTTGCAATTTATTAAAGAGTGCATCTTGGCTAAGTACAAATCAGTTCCAGAAATGTCACTGAAGCCCGTGTGCATCCGGCGCAAGGATTAGACAGTGAAGAGCTTTGCATGGCCTGTTTTATTTTGCTCACCCAAAAGGAATCTCATGTTCATTCCAACCCAGATGTCATTTGGGGTGATATTATATAGAAATTCCAGTAATTAAACTCACTAAACTATGACCAGCTGACATTAACCCTGTGGTTAGGTCACAAATTGCTTATTTCTCTTGTATGAGAAGATATCTAAGAGCACCTCTGTATTCTGAATTAGTCACAAGCTCTCAGGAAAATGACCTCTGAAGATATGAGCCCAGAAAGTCACAGTGATCAAAAACAAATTTGTCTGTGTCTGTAAGTGTAATGTCCATGGGCATATGTACATAGACAGGCTACATGAAATGGGGGAAAAGAAACAGTAAACTTGAATTTCAGAAGTTAGCACAGACATATTAGCATCATGACCTAAAGGAAGTATCCGTTCCTTGAGGGGAAGGCTTGTGGGGAGGAAAAGATAATTCATCAAAAGGCTAGAAAGGCTAGACCAGAGGTCGGAAAAAAATTCAAAAGCTATAAAAAATGACATTGGAGACTCTGTCCTGCATCTCAAATAACAGTTGAAGAAATTTATCTACTTTCTATGCACCTACTACATGCATACTAGTGGCACAAATATAGATAAGCTAAAAATATAGGAAAAACAAGATATGATTCAGCTAATATTTACTGATGCCTCCCACTAGAAGCACAAACCATTGCCATCAAGGGTCTGCTTGGGTAGACAATATTGTGAGGGCCTCAACAGTGTCCTCTTCTGTCCCCGAAGAGGTTAAAGCTCAGTTGGGAAGCACAAGTGAAAGACAATCACATTACAAGACTGTCTGTATAAGGTATAGGGCAGAGCCTATCGTAACCACAGGTATCAAAAAGGATTCATGAGTAGAATGGGATTTGAGCCCCATAGAATGCGTAGCAGAAAAAAAAAAGCAGCAGAGCTGAGCAGAAATATTTGCTCATAAGGATATTTTTATCTATTAAGAAAAACTTAAGTCTTTAGACATATTATCAGAAAAGAAAAACAAGTAAAACAAAAATTTAATGAAAATTAAAGGAAAAATTAACAATGCATACTACTGAGTTTATACATATTGATCTCCTTCTCACACACACAGGGTGAATATAGATACACTTAGGCACTGTGCAGCTGTCAAGAAGACACGTCTTCTCTCCTGTAAGAGAAGTAAAAGATGAGCAACTAAGGAAAATGCATCTTATTCTCTCCTCGAGCTTCGGTATTCAGCATGGGGTCTGGTTTGCAGTAGGTGCACAAGACTGTCTGAATGATAAAGGAATAAATCATCATTTATTATTTGAGTTCCAGCCAGAAATGAGTCTCCATGAGTATCTCCGCATCACTCTCCCGAATCTCTCTGCTGTTTCAGCTGGCACTACCTTCCCTTCATCCTTGGCAGTTTCGCAGTCTTGACAACTGCACTTAGGCATCCTAAAAACAAGAAATGATTTGTAATGCATCTTCAGAGATCCTTTGAAAACGCCAAGGCAAAGTGCTTGATAAACACTTGTGGGATGGTTGTAATGGCCTAACAACAAGCTATGTTTCAGTTTAAAATCATCTTATTGGTTACCCAGGAAAATTGTGAAGAATACAGAAAATGCTTCAAGTTGGCAAAAGTGTGGAGCATCGAGCATTCTCAAACGTGGTTGATAGAGTAGCTTCACTTTTCTAGAGTGTAATTTTACTCTGCCTGTGGCAAATTTAAATTCATATACCTTTTAGCACTTCCACCTCTAGGAATTTTTTTTGTATAGCTACACCCACATGCACAGTGATTTATGGACAAAAATATTTACTGCAGCATTGTTTCAGTAGCAGAATACTGAAAACCAAGTAAATATACATTAGTACAGGAATGACCAAATGAATTCCAGTGTGTTCATCTAATAAAGACTATACAATCAAGAAAAAAAAAGAAACCATCTCAAAGATCCACTATTAAATTGAAAAGACATCAAGATATACAGCAGTAGACATCATCAGTGATTTCAAAGGAATACATACACGCGTAAATTATTGTTAAGTACATAGAACTTCTTTTAAAAGATGTACATATCGATCTCTATTGTTTTGAAAAAATAAAAATTTTTTTGAAAAAGATGTGCAATAAGCTAGAAATAATAATTGCCTCTAGGGAAGGGAAGTTTGGGGGCTAAAAGAGAGCCTTAACTTATCATGTAAACTTTCCTGTATCATTTGCATTGTTTTTACCAAGTACCCACATTAGTTTTGAAGAACAATTCTATAAAATTACTGTTTAGAGAAATAGAAAAGCTTGAGGATATTTAGATACCACAATAGGTGCCATATTGGACTACAGAAGTCCTGCAACTTTCCAGTCAAGATTTCCTAGCATTTGGCCTCAGGATGGCAGTCTAGTTCTTCCAGTTTTTCATTACCCCAGCCAGAACTTAATTTGGATTTCCTCTGAGTGTTCGCTGACTTCACCTGCAACATCTGAATCTGCAGTGAATTCAATTATTAAGGAGCTACTTCCCCAGAAGGAAGACTTCGGTTTTATTCTGTTTAATCGACCTAATCATTTTCTTTTCCAACTTTCTCTCTCTTAAATGCTTACCGGCCCAATCTTGCCTCCCTTACCACAGAATGCACATGCTAAAGTGAAGTTTTCCCATTACTAGCTTGATGGGTGGTCAGTTTCCAGAATCTTTCCTTGTTTAAAGAATCCCATTTGGACACCTTAGATGTGTATACCTTGTTTTCTCATTATTCTAAGTGGTATTTTTGTTTTATTCCCTTTTTAACTGCTATTCCTCCAACTCTACCCACTGTACAGTGAGTATATAATTCTATACCCACTATGTGGGAGGGAGAGCTTCTCAGTGGTGCATTGTATCTTAAAAAAAATGTAGAAATATCTCTAGTGTCAAAGTTGGCTTCTCTGACTTAAGTGGTGGGTGAGGGGGCTACGGTGACCCACCTGCTCACTTATTCATCCTATTGCTTACCTACTCTTCCTCTCCATTTTCCCCCAATCCTATGGACAATTTTGCAGGACCACCAAAGGATGCCAGGATTCCAGTTAGCATTTGAAAATCTCTAATCTAGAACAAGAAAAGCTGGCAGTATGGGAAATATGCTCAAGTCAATATTTTCAGAAATAGGCAGTTATTATGGTGAAATGAGTTGAATGTAGATCTAGGATTTAGGTCTTCTAATCTGAGCTACAGAGAATGCCTAAAACATGTTCTGCAGCAGCCTTTCAAAAAACCACAGCACATTAGTTAAATGGCAGCTAAGCAGATTCCTGCCTGCCCACCCCCCAAAAATCTACTATTTTTTAAAAAGTGAGAATAGAAAGGATTTTAATTTTTTACGATACCAAGAAAATGTTATAAAGGTTATACCTACAAAGCCTGTCTTCCTAACATGAAAAAAATTTTTTTAAATTGATGTGCTAGAAAGCTTGATTACTCACATCTCTCTTTCTCGTTCTTTCATCCCAGGCAGGGTTAAGACAGCCATGGTTCCAATGGGCAGCTGCCTTCTAAGGCAGAAAGATTTATCAGAAAATATCAGGGTCTTGGAGCCCAACTAGGCTCGAATTCCAGCCTTTCCATGAACTCGGGCATGCTACTGGACCATGCTGAGTCTCAGTGAAATGTGTCCCTACTCACATGTCACCTCACACTGTAATACCCACAGGTTAAGAGATGGACCAGATGGGAGCTGATTGGATCGTAGGGGTGGTTTCCACCATGCTATTCTCATGTTAGTTAGTTCTCATGAGATCTGATGGTTTTATAAGTGTTTGACAGTTCCTCCTTCACACACTTTCTCTCTTGCCTGTCGCCATGTAAGACATGCCTGCTTCCCCTTCCGCATGATTGTAAGTTTTCCAGCCATGCAAGACCTCCCCAGCCATGTGGAACTGTGAGTCAATTAAACCTCTTTTCTTTGTAAATTAACCAGTCTTTGGTAGCTCGTTATAGCAATATGACAACAGACTAATACAGGAAATTGGTACCAGGAGTTTGGGGCACTGTTATAAAGATACTTGAAAATGTGGAAGCAGCTTTGGAACTGGGTAATGGGCAGACCCTAGAAAAGTTTGAAGGGATCAGAAAAAGACAGAAAGATGTGGGAAAATTTGGAACTTCCTAGAGACTTGTTGAATGGTTTTGACCAAAATGCTGATAGTGATAATTATCAGTTAAGTTCAGGCTGAAGTGGTCTCAGATGGAGATGAGAAACTTATGTTTAAAAGGGAAGCAGAATATAAAAGTTTGGAAATGTTGCAGCCTGACCATGTGATAGAAGAGGAAAACCCATTTTCTGGGGAGGAATTTAAGCCAGCGGGAGAAAGTTGCACAAGTAAAGAGAGGCCAAATGTTAATAGCCAAGATAATGGGGAAAATGTCTTCAGGGCATTTCCAAGAACTTTGCAGCACACCCTCCCATCACAGCCCTGGAAGACTAGGAGGGAAAAATGGTTTCATGGGCCAGGCCAAGGGACGCACTGCTCTGTGCAGGCTTGGGACATAGCACCCTGTGTCCAAGCCATTCCAGCTCCAGCTGTGGCTACAGGAGGCTGAGGTACAGTATCAAAGGTGCAAGCTCCAAGACTTGATAGAGTCCATGTAGTGCTGCGCCTGCCAGTACACAGAATTCAAGAACTAAGGTTTGGAAACTTCTACCTAGATTTCAGAGGGTGTATGGAAACATCTGGATGTCCAGGCAGAAGTCTGCTGCAGGGTTGGAACCCTCATGGAGAACCTCTGCTAGGGCAGTGTGAAAGTGAAATGTGTGGTTTGAGCCCCCACACAGAGTCCCCACTGGGGCACTGCCTAGTAGAACTGTGAGAAGAGGACCACCATCCTCCATGCCCCAGAATGGTAGCTCCACTGACAGCTTGCACTCTGCACCTGAAAAAGCCTCAGGCACTCAATGCCAGACTCTGAAGGAGCTGCCCAAGGCTGTGGAAGCCCACCCCTTGCATCAGCGTGCCCTGGATGTGAGATATGGAATCAAAGGAGATTGTTTTGGAGCTTTAAGATTTAATGACTGCCCTGCTGGGTTTCAGACTTGCATGGGGCCTATAGCCCCTTTGTTTTGATCAATTTCACCTAGTTGGAATGGGAGCATTTATATAATACCTGTACCCCCACTGTATCTTGGAAGTAGCTAACTTACTTTTGATTTTACAAGCTCCTAAGTGGAAGAAACTTGCCTTGTCTCAGATGAGACTTTGGACTTGAACTTTTGGGTTAATGCTGAAATAAATTAAGACTTTGGGGTACTATTGGGAAGGCATGATTGTGTTTTGAAATATGAAAGTGACATGAGATTTGGGAGAGACCAGGAGTAGAATGATATCATTTGGCTCTGTGTCACCACCCAAATCTCATCTAGAACTGTAATCCCCATGTGTTGAGAGAGGGATCTGGTGGGAGGTGACTGGATCATGGGGTGGTTTTCCCCAGGCTGTTCTCATGATAGTGAGTGAGTTCTCATGAGATCTGATGGTTTTATAAGTGTTTGACAGTTCTTCCTACTCTCTCTCTGTCTGTTTCTCTCTCTCTCTCTCTCTCTGTCTCTCACCTGCTGCCATGTAAGGTGTGCCTATTTCCCCTTCTGCCATGATTGTAAGTTTCCTGGGGACTCCCCAGCCATGTAGAACTGTAAGTTAATTAAACCTCATTTCTTTATAAATTACCCAGTCTCAGGCAGTCCTTTATAGCAATGTGACAACAGACTAATACACTCAGTCACTCTCTCATAAAACAAAGCTGACATCTGTAAACAGTGTGGTGTAGTAGTCAAGAGCCTGTAATCTGAACAGATTCAAACCCCAGGTTTCAAACCCCAAACAAGGTTCAAACCCCAGCTCTAGTACCTTCTAGTTGTGCTATGTTGGGTAAGTTTCACCACTCCATACTTCAGAACTTCCTCAACCATAAAGTAGGGCAAATATGAGTACCTATCTTACAGAGTTGTTATGAAGATTCAATAAGCTGTCTTTGGAAACTACTTAATAAGTACTATGTAAGTATTTGTTAGGTATTAACACATAGTAGCATTATGTAGTAAATTTTAAATTACAACAGACAGTTGAAATGGTAAGCACAATGAAGCAGGACTAGCTATGTGAGTACTGGGAATTGATGGTTTCCATCATAAGCCCTTATAATGGCTATGATGTGATAGTTTTATTATTGTTCATGTACATGCATTACTTTGATTTTTAAAAAACTAAAAAATAAAACCCACAGTACTAGCTGTTACATATTAGTCACATTATTTAATCTCACTCTGTTCCCATTCTCATAAAATTAGAACAATAACCTCACTCATTGTTTATTCTCCTCCTATCTCTTTATTTTCAGGAGGAAACACTGTTTCTGAGTATATAGGACAACTAGCTATGTGACCTTGGAAAGTAATATAATCTTCCACAGCCCTATTTTCATCAGAATTGGACTGACCTCTGAAGTTCTTTTCAGCAATGAGGCCAATGCATGATATTTTGTTGCCCTTTTTTAGCTTAGAAAAATACACATGTATTACCTTATAGTTCAGTAATACTTGCTCTCACTAGGCCAGAATCAGGACCATGTTGCTTTTTGAAGGCTCCAGGGAAAGTTTTGTTGCTTCTCTTTTCCCATTTCTCAAGGCTGCCCTCATTGCTTCATTCTGACCTCTGTACATCTTCAAAGTCAGAACCAGCTGATAGAGTCCTTTTCCCAAGTATCGCTCTGACCTCCTCTTTCACTTTTTATTCCTTCAACATTCACTCTACTTTATTTCTTTTAATTGAGGTGAAATTCACATAACATAAAACTAACCACTTTGAAGTGAACAATTCAAGGACATTTGGTACATTCATGATGCTGTGTAATCACCACCTATATCTAGTTCCAGGACATTTTATCATCCCTAAAAGGGTCCCCATTTCTTGCTATCCCTACTCCCTGGCAACCATCAATCTGCTTTCTGCTTTTACGGAGTTACCTATTGTGAGCATGTCTTATAAATGAAATAATACAGTATGATTCCACACAGCATACTGAGGTTCACCCATGTTGGGGCATATGCCAGCACTCACTTCCTTGTTCTGGCTAATAAATATTCCATTGCATGGATATACCACAGTTTGCTTACCCATTCATCCACTGATTGACATCTGGGCTTGTTCCACCTTTTCGCTATTTAGAATAGTGCTGTTATGAACATGCTTGTGCATGTATTTATTTGAATACCTGCTTTCTGTTCTTTTGGATATATACCTAGGAGTGGAACTCTGGGTCCCAGGGTCATTCTAAGTACTACCAAACTGTTTTGCACAGTGTCTAAACCAAATTACCTTTCATTTTAATACGTCTTCAGAGAACTCCACTCCTTTCCTTCATGTGGCTGCCAATGATGCCCAGAACTGCAGTGGTTCCTCTGACATTAGCTGTAACAGGAAGCCCGTCTTCAGAATGTTCCACACAAGCAAGACTGCTAGAAATATCTAGAAGGTGACTAGTCTTTCTAAAGAGTTTTATAATTTTGAAAACTTGGATGAAGCTGCTTTATGACAGGCACATGCTCAAAATATGTTGAGTGTTTAGTAAACGTGAGAAATAGCATAAGGTCAAATAAGTCAACTGGCTTTTAGAAGTTGAAAAGTAAAACAACTACAACCCCACAGTCTCCATAAAATACTTTTTTACATCTTTTTTACAACGTTTTATTCATTTGACAAAAACTTATTAACTGCCTGCTATGTGCCTGGCATGGTGTACTGATTATAGAACATGATTCTTGGTTTCAGATAACTCATGATCTAGCTAAGAAAACAGATGATAAGCTAACAATCATGCTGAACTTTGACAAGTACTGAGAAGGGGGTATGTAAAGCATTATGAAGGTGCAGTAGTAGATAAAGAAGTTTACTGCGCCTGAGAAGCTGAAAAAAAAAAAAGGCATGACAGGAAAAGAGATTTTCAGCTAGATTACAAAGCATGCATAGGAATGTATTCCTCAGAGATGGGCTGAGGCTGAAGATGCTATAATCAAAGGCTTGGGAGTATACAACTGCAGGATATATTAGGGAAATCCTTAAATAATCAAGTTTAGAAATAATAGAGTATGTGAAGGTAAGTATGAGGAGTGAAACTGGGAAGGAAATATGTATCTCCCCAGCCAGAAATGAAGGGACTCCTGCCAGCATTTGACCATCTCCTTGAAGAGCAGCCCACTCCCCAGCAGAGCCCCTGGGGTATCAGCAGCCTACAGTGGCTTAGCATTGACACCAAGCACATGCAGGAATGTATGACTTACTTCTGGGGGCATGATTAAGAAGATTTCAAGACTTTAGAACAGCATTTCTCTGAATTTCCAAGTGTATTTCTCAAAATTCTAGAAAGCCCTATAGTATAGTATATATGCATATAGGCTTTGGAATTGAACAGCCCTGAATGACTGCTGTTTCTTTCTAAACAACAGTTTTCTTACCAGCAAAATGGCCTAATAGCAACAACTATCTTGTAGGCTTTTGAGACTATTAAATGATCAAAATGTGCACACATTTATTAATATAGTTTCAAATACACAGCATTTATAAATGTAGCTTAATATTATTCTTGATAAGAGGCTTCATGAAGTCAAACTGATCTGGTACTTGGGAAAAATTATTTAGTTCAGCTTTCTCTTGTGAAACATTTGGGTCAGTGGGGTCAGTTATGGCCTCAGAATCTTTATCACAAAAATTCTGAGAAGATTAGCATTTTTTTTGTTAGTAAGCTTAGAAAGAAAAGCATCTATGATTTCTAGTTCTCTGTGGAATATTAAATAGATTACCTCTACTGAGAATTTTCCAAGATGTGTTCTCAGCTGAGAAAGCACACATCTCTGTGATATATTCCCATGCTTCTCGGGCATACCCCTGAAAAAAGGTCAAGTGTGACTAGGAGAGAGAACTCAAGCTTTAAATAATGGTAGTTTTTTATTGGTTAATATCATTTTGAGTGTATTACATTAGTGTTTGCTATTCAAGTCTTTGTAACTTTTCAAAGATTTACATTCCAGGCTATCTAAATAACTCAGCAAAAGCTAAACTTACCTTGATTAAACTGTACCCTCAAGTAAATTTAAGTTTAGAAAAATGGAGATGATTCTGACATGGCTTTAACATTTTTCTTCAAAATCTGTCCTATTTAACCACTGCAGCCAGGCAGAAATTTATTTCTTCCAGTGTAACAAAGAGGAAGACAGACTAAAGAGATCAAGTTCAGACATTGAACGTGCCTTAGCTTCACTCACAAAAGAACTGGTAAGAACACTGGAAATATTATTAAATTTACACAAAGAGAAAGATGGGAGGCAATGTTAACTGGATCATGGGAACCATAACAGGGAAATAGGTAACATGCCTGGTGAATAACTAAAAATAAGTTAAGAGAGCAGAAAGCACTGCATATATTTTCACATCCAGAGCAACTTTTCCTAGTAAAAGTTGTTTTGGTTACCTTTTTTTTTTTTTTTTTTAACAAAAGCAAGAAATGCCCACAATAATGGCAATGTATGGCTCTGATTTGCCTAACCTCTGAAAACTTATAAAGCCATCAGCAATTTATTGATAATATAGCTACATTTCCCCTGATAGACCCATGATTGATTGAGGGTCACTTCGTTTGCGCTACTGCTGCTTCTAGGCTATTCTTAGAACTGTAATCTGCAGGGAATTTCCTATGCTCTGAAAATGTCTAAGATCTGCCCTTATTAAATGCTACATTTTTGTCAAACTTAAAAATGAGGCACAGGTTCTTTAGTTTTAAAAAACAAACATTGTACCGTAAGGAACTTCTGTACCTTAAATATTGCCATTGTGTTTGGAAAATCATGTGCTTTGTCTTGTCTAATAATTGGTTTCCAAGCGACTGCTCAAAGGGTGAATTTTTCTTCAATGTCAAATAATCTGACATTGAACTCAATCATTTTGAATTTTTTTGCAGTCTTAGATGACTCCAAACAAACACAAAAACTCTGTATAGGAGAAAAACTGTCTTGACATCAGTTTTCTGTTCAATTCCTACAATTTACTTGTTTATAATTATTTTTCCATTACATTAGCTGTTTGTGTGAGAGACGTAGCTTCATTAGCCATCAGAGTAAGCCAGGGAAAGGCAGGACTATCGATCAACTTCCAAAGCCCCTCAACAATGCAGGGGTTATGATTATGGTCTGATGAATTTAAAATCTTTCATTTTAGTTTTCAAAGCAAGTCAAAATTATTCAAATAGTTTCTGTGGTTGTCTTTCTTTTTTGGAGATTTGTTTTAATGTTCTAACCTTGAAGGTCTGGCTCTGAAACTAAATTTCTTATCTCATTGAAATTCTCTTAAAACAAAACAAATAATCTATGCACTAGAAGCACAAATCCCCCGCAACTAGAAGGTGACTAGGTTACCAGAATTGTGTGCTGAATTTCTCATGACAATTACAAGGACCAGAGTATTAAAAGTGGGTAGTTAGTCCACCTTTTAGCCAATATAAAAGTTGCCAATAGTTAAGATAGTGAAATCACCAACTGATACTACCTGTGAATGAATGGAGAAATTATTGAATCCTGGCAAAGTCAAAATAGCCCATCTTAGAGAAATGGATAACACAGCGCTGAGGCAAAAGGTACCATTTCCGTTTAGATAATGTTGGAAATAGAAGTTTTACCTTTACTTAGCCTTGTTAGTGGTGTCTCTTTAAACGATGCATGTTTTCATTAATACTTATTTCTTTTCCAGTTGGTTATATGGATAAAATAAAACATTGCTGACATTATTTGCTCACTAAGAAGTAATATGTCACTAGGCAAATTGAGGCTACCTTAATTTGTCCTTAGCAATGTCCTCTACTGTTACCCTAGACAAAGGTGTCAATTGTTTGATAACCTTTATTAATTATATTTGCTTTATTATGTATAGACACATACATATTTTTCTTTTGATATATATGACTATATATATACATATATATATATTTGTCATATATATATATCATATATAATCCTTCTACCTGCTCATTTCAGCTAAGGGGAAAAGATTCAGAGGCTCAGAAACTTTATATTTTAGAAGAATTATTTTCCTACTTCAATAAAAAGAACATCCCTCTTTGAACTAGTCTTCCTAATTTAGAATTCCTTACAATTGAAAAAAAACAACTGTGGAGAAGAGGCAGAGATTTATACATGTCAGAAAATCAAGGAAAACGTTAAGGCTAGCTCATGTTTCTAATTCCAAAATTTTCAGACACTATCCAGCAACTATCTAGACCTCAGGGGTGAGATCTAGAGACTGTCCCCAGAAACCAGGGGCAACAGATCCATGTTTGCACTTCTTACTCTTTTTCTTTTTAAACATTTCATAAAATATTTGTTGTATTCATATTTCAGGAAAGCGGTCTGAAGAGTTCACTATGTAAAAGACCTGAACTTTTATGCTGCATTTTTAAAAATATCACGATTTACATTTCCATCTTAGTTTTATTTTTTACACCTATTAACAGCCTAGCAAGCATAAGTGATTGTGATATTAGGTCAGACAAAAATCTTTGCCTCCAAGGAAATCACAGTCTCATTTAAGACAGCTTTCTTCCCCTCTTTCTCCACTTTTTTTCCCTCCAGCATCAACAAATCTAATGGTAGTCAACCAACACTCAGCGTCCGTCAAAACCAAAACTTACTTCCAAGAAAGTTAAAGTCCTTGGGAAAGAGGGGGAAAATATAGTCTGCCAGGCACTGTTTTAAATTCTTTGTAAATATCTTAATTAAGCTCAGGATAATCCTATGAAATATTTTATACATGAGGCAGCTTAGGCTTAGAGAGCTTGAATGACACACCCAAGGTTACACTGTAAATGATAGAATTAGGATTTAACTCAAGTCCTGAGTAATTCCAAAGGCTCTCCTTTTTCCCATAACTTAGACTTTCTCCAAAGGTGACAGCCAGCAGGGCGGCAGGTGAACATAAAAGCAAAAGGAAAAACCTATTCAGAAATGCAGAAATGAGGATTTTATTATCTTGTTCTTAAACTAGAAATGATCCTTGAGAATCATAGTGAGACTGGAGAGCAGGTTAGCATCCAGCTCAGGGTCCTGCTTTGGTTCCACTGGTCTCCTCTAAAACACTGGCACTGATTTCTTCATTCAACACCAACTTACTGGGCACCTAGTAAGAGCTTAGGACTGCAAAAGTCAACAATACACCACAGTGAACTAGAGTCTTTATTCAGAAAAACCAGACACAAGTAAATAAACAAAAATATAAGAAAAATAATTGGGAGGCCTGGGTTTTCCTGACATACTAACATTTGAATTTAGACCAGAAGAATGGGAAGAAAACAGCTGTAGGAAGAGTTTTCTGGGCAGAGAGAATACCAAATGCAAAGAATCTGGGGCAAGAAAGAGTTTGACTTGGAAGAATCTGCAAACAGGGTAATGTAGCCTCATGAACACTTGCATGGGTGATAGGAAATAGTGTTGAGAGGTAGATGGGGCCTTGAGGCCAAGGTGAACCTGTCCTTTTTCTCCCTATATTCAGCTTTCTACCCCTGTTGTCAAATACAAGCCCTTTTTAGTTTGGATGATGCCCCAGCCAGAAAATACACCCTATTTTCATTTTCAGCATACTTCCTGCAGGACCTAGCTCTCAGTAACCACCATAAGTACTACTCAGGGATAATACTTCACATTTATATGGGGATTTACAAATTACAGCGGGCTCTCAGGCATCGCTTTTATACCTTACCACCAGAATGTCAGGATGATCTAGTGGTGCCCGGACAGTGGAATCAGTCACACAGAGACACACATCAAAGTTCTGCTACCCCACCAGCTATGTGACCTCAGATTAGTCACCTCATCTCTATAGATCCCAGGTTTCTCATTTTAAAATAGGAATACCTCTCTCACTGCATTCATTCTGTGCGTATTAAACAAGATAAAGTATCCAGATTGCATAGCATAGGGCCTGGCAGCTAGCAAGATTGCAAAATACATGTACGTGCTGTAAAACCATTCCTCCCCTATTCTACAGATAAGGGAACCAGGAATCAGAGAGATAAAGTGGCTTGTCTAACAGGGGACATTTAGGAGGGGCGAGTGCCAAACTTTGGGTACTTCATCTAAGAGCTTTTCTCTTTCTACTGCAGTGAATCACTGCAAAATAAAAGGAGGTTAATAAACCTGCTTCTGCCCTATGGGAGAGGGTATCATGCACAGCAAGAGGGAGGTCAGTTCCTGGGAGCGTGAGATTAGTTTGAGCATTGATCTAAAAACTCTTACACAAGAATTTCTTAAGGGCATACTGCTTTCCATTAAACATTTCTCTTTGCCGTTTCTGCTGAGCAAAAGAGGGAAATATATATATATATATATACATTCTGCCGTATGCTTTCTTGAAAGAAAAAAACAAATGGAAGTTTCATGAAATTGTGCTCTTGACTTATCTTTATCTATCACCCTAAAATGTGCCTGTATGAAAGACAAATAGTGTTATTACATCCAATGCTTAGTACTGTGTTCCAAAAATGCTGACAAGTCACTAATCCCATAAAATATATGGAAGTTAATTATAACTGAAGCACACCAAAGTCAGCCAGGGGATTGCAATCAACAAGGTTCACTAAAGGAACACTTTGTTCTTTGCTGTGAAGGGACACACAGTTCTCTCTCCTTTTCTGCCCCCGCTGCATCTCCCTTCCTCCTTGCCTTCATAACTCCTGAAGTGCTGCTCCATGCTATGAAAAAGTGTGCCATCATCCTGAGAAGGAATGGAAACATTCGCATTGGCTCATGCCCAGGGAATGCTTTAAAAGCCTTGAGGCTGCAGATAGCCTGGTGCTATCTCTGTAACTTTAATCCTGAGACCATTAAATGCCATTTTCCTCTCCCAAGAAGACCATCCATCAGGTATTCAGCATAGTAGCATCTTTCCCTGAAATATGATTAGCTGCAAGGCCACCAGAAGGTCAGGCAGGTATGGATTGCTATTAAAGCTTTCTTAGGAAGCTTAGGTAAGATTTCAAGAGCTGTGGTTCCTGTGAAAAGGCAATCAGATTTTCTACCCCAGAGATATAGGATCAATCAGCCCTGGATCAAAGAAAAGCATGGAAAAAGAGAATATGAATGGGACTGGAAATAAGGATTTCGGCTTCTGTTGCTCATTTGCTTTGGCTGTTGAAGGGAGAATAGTGCTGTCATTGTCCCTAACTTACTAGGAGTTTAATCATTCATTCAAAATATATTTTATTACATGCTTAACTGTGCAAGGGACATAATCTTTCCAATATGTATCCCAGAGAACATTAATCATTCAAGAAATTCATTGAGAAATCTACTTTTGTATTTTAAAAAATAAGTCTAAAAATGCTGACTACTCCCCTTCAGAAGGCTCAAAATGCATAAAAGTTCTGAGAAGTCTTGCATGAAAAAAAAAATTTTATTTAATCCAGCATTTCTCAAATTTCCAGGCTTAAGACTCATTTCCCGTTTTTCAACCAAACCTATCGACAACTTATGGAGCTAGTGTTTCATGAAGCACATATTAGTAAAGGCTACAATTCTGTAGCTAATCAGCTCAAAATTTATTTTTTAAACTCTCCAAATTTCACATGTGCCAAGATAATCTTTTTAGATTTCTGAAAAGTTGTTTTCCTACTTAAGCTAAGTTCAGAATGAATGCTTCATTTCTTTGGGCTTCAGTAGAAAAATACAAATCTTATCCTCCTATGACTGAGTTTAAGAATATTAATGGTGCACACTGGGGCTTGTAGGAGGTTGGGGAGAGCGTCAGGAAGGATAGCTAATGGATACTGGGCTTAATACCTAGGTGATGGGTTGATTTGTGCAGCAAACCACCATGGCACACACTTACTTATGTAACAAACCTGAAAATCCTGCACAGGTACCACAGAACTTAAACTAAAGTTTGAAAAAAATATTCAAAATAATAATAATGATGATGGGCAGATACTGTTAGTGGAGAAAAACAATATAAATATCTATGGAGTCTTGCCACCCACCTTTGTGCATCACCAAAACAAACCATTACAGGCAAAAGGAGTCTCATGTGTTCACTGGCCTCTCAGTGAAGTGTTCAATACTATCGGTGTATGCTTATGGGTATGCTAGGGTTCATGAAATTGAACCATATGCCCATGGATCTGCCCTCAGGGCAGTTACAGTCTAGCAGAGGGGTGATACTGGCACAACAAAGATTATATCACGTGATGTCAAATGCAATTGCCATAAGGAAGGTGCAGATTAAATGCAATGAATTAGAGAAGGAAGAGATTATGTCCAAATTGAGTGGAAAGAGACCATGGAGGGCTTTATGGAAGAAACAGAATTTGCAGTAGGACCTTTTTTCAAAGCATATTCAAAGCCAGGAGGCTCTTGATTTGTAATAGATCAAAGAATTAACTGAAAACTCCAAAAGGAAATTAGTTTTTTTTTCATTCATCAGAATGGAAAAAACACCTAAAGATACTATTTCTCAAAATTTTTTACCCTTTAGAAAACACATTTGTTTTTTGCAGACTGTGGGAGGAAATAACATAACATGAAAGTCATTCCTTTAAAACAGCTAGGTAGTTTTATCAGATAAACAATATCTATCCAATAGCAAAGCAACTGATTGTTTTCAAAACATTAATACTAGATATTCAACCACGAGAAAGGATTTTGTGACTGCATTATTAGATAATTCCAAGTTTAATTATGGTTGTGCTTTTGCCTTATGCCAAGTATAGCCAGAAAATAAAAAGCAAATATTTTAAAATATGCCATCAGTGGAATGGGACTGGTAGTCTCTGTCAAAAGGAAAAACCCAGAGCCACATGGAAATACTTTGAGACTCTTTCAAGTTAGTTAGGATGATAATGTTCTGTTTTCAATAGTGTATGAGATCATCTCTTTGTAATTTATCATCACATCCAATAGTGATCTCTGGTTTATAAGAGGGACATCAAAGATTATTCATACCAGACCTCTTGATTTTGCCTGTTCTGCCATTTGAACCCTGAATGTGTCATCCCTAACTCATCATCATGTACCTAACATAAAAAAATGGAAGATCCTAATGTAAATGCAGTTCAGTCATCAGCCTTTCCCTGATGGTTAGTGTTTTTTGACCTGTTTTTAAACAATTTACCCCTCCCAAGATCATACATCTATTTTCTTATAGGAACATAACTTTTTAAAGTTTTACATTCGAGCAACAATTATCTAGTATCAAGATTCATTTTTTTCTCCCATATGACTATCCAGTTGACCCAATATCATTCTTCAAAAAGGTCACTTTCCCCATTACTCTGCAGCAGCCCTTCTGTCATAAATCGAGTGCCTATCCGTGTGGGTTTATTTCTGGGCTTTTCCAGTCCGTTCTGTTAATTAGCTTGTGAGTCTTTGGACCAATACCACACTGTTTTGATTATTATTGTTGTATTATAAATGTCATGATAAATGATTGTATAAACCCCACAGCTTTGTTCTTCCTTGAGATTGCCTTGGATTTTGTTGACCTTTTGCAAATCCATGCAGATTTTAGAATCAGCTTGTAAATTTTCACACACATAAAAATAGCAATTTTATAAACCTGCTTTGGTTTTTGCTGACATTGCATTGAAAATATAGATAAATGTGCTGAGAAAAGGCATATGTACCTTATAGAATCCTCTAATCCATGAGCATGGTACCCCTCTATGTATTTGGGTATACTTTCATCTCTCTCAATAAAATCTTGAAGTTTTTGTTTTTGTAGGGAACACTGTGGCTGGTGAGAGGATTCTATAGCAGATCCTCTAAAAGCACATTTTAAGGCAACAAGATGCATTTAGAAGAAAAGAATAAAAACATTAAAATGCAATTGAGGTGACCTCAAACAAAGTCACTAAATAATAGAGAAAAGTTGTGTTATGTATTTATTTCGAATTGTTTTCAAAGCACAAGTAGGGATCCTCAAAGTTTTAACAGATCAGAGGGCAGGAAAAGTTTTTGAAAAGTTCTACATGGTAACAACTGTAGGCTTTGAGGACCAAGAGGAAAAAAATTAAGGCTATTACACTAGGTACCTATATAACCATTCAAAAGATAACTGTTTAAAAATATGACAATCATTATTAGCTCTTGGACCATAAAAAACAGGCAACTAAAATTTCACCACCCAGGAATGACATCATTAAACATTCTACTTTTTCTCATTGACCCACTTTTTAAAGTCTGTCTAAAATTTTACTTCTTTCCCTTTCTCCATCTTCTTTTCCATTCTCAAAGATACCACTGCATTCCAGATTTAAGGATCTATGAAGTCTATCACCTATTATTCCACTCTTTTCTTTAGGTTTATAGTCATATAAAAATATCTACAGATATTTGTAAAGAGAGAAGGGTTATAACATTGTTTGATATTCAAGAATGAGATAATTTTACACCTTCTTATCAGTGTCTTGCTTTTCTCACAAAATAATACAATACCGATATCTCTCCAAATCAAAAATAAAGATACCGTTCATTCTGTTTAAAATGACTGCATGATATCCAATTTTTTAGATTTCCCGGAATTTATTCAACTATTCCCTGTTCACCATTTTCCTGTTCTTTTGTTCACAACGATGATGCACTACATACTTTTGTGCATATGTACTTAATTACTTGGATTTTTATTTGTAAGAGCTAGGTTCTCCTGAATGAGATTGCTAGGTCAAGAACTATATATATGTTTAACTTTAATAATTAGTACCAGATTGCTTTCCAGACAGTTTGTAATAATTCACATTTCCACCAACACAGTAAGATGTAATCTTTTCCTCCTACCCTTGACAATATTTAACATTACCATAATTTTAATGTTTGCCAATTTCATAAATAAAATGATAGCTTGTTAATTTATATTTGACTTTCTATTATTTATCATTTTATTGGCTTTTCATTGGAAAATGGGCCTATACAATTTCCATTAATTTTAAAAATTATTTAAAGAAATTTTCTTTGTAACCAAATGTACAGCTAATTTTACACAAGCTCCATGTATTGAAGGAGCATTTATTTTCTCCTCTGTTGGAAGCTAAGTTGCAACAACTGGCTGTAAACCCTCTGCCTTTCATCAGAGTCCTCTCCACCCATGACTGAGCCCTGCACTGAGGCAGACAGGCAATTGCTTTCTGTCATCTTGTGCCCAGCTGTGCCTTTTCTTACCTGCCTGGCTCCTATAAGTACTTAAGCTCTTAGCCTTTAGAATAAAATCTGAAAGAGTTGCTGTCCCACACGTTCTCTGAAGATGTGTGCTGGACCTATTGCAATCCAGGGCCTCACTTGCTGCACTCTCCCCTGCCATGCCCTCAGCATTCCAGACATACCAGCGATTTGCAGTTCTCAAAACAAGTCTTGATTTTCCTGTATCACTGCTCCTCAAGGCCTTTACTTGCACTGTTCACTCTGTCTAGAACATTGTTCCAACACACCACCCCCAGAGCCCATTTCATAGACTTTAGCATGTTTTCAAACACTCTTTTCAACACAGTACACCCTCCCTGTTCCAGTCCCTGAGCTAGGTGCTGGGATTATTGCTGCGACCAAAATAGGCCCCGTTCTTGCCCTCAGGAAGGAAACAAAAAGGAACATTAAACAACAGATGATGCAATCATTGTTCAAGACAAATGTGTGTTTAAAGAGTAGGGAGTTTTGAAACTGAAATCTGTTGCCCTCTTGTAATAGGACAAATGAAACAATAGAGGGAGCATTGAGGAATGACACTTAATTAGCCAATGAAGAATCAGTGTGTGAGATCTGAGGCAGGGGAAATCAGGAAAGTACTCAAAATTAGAAACTGCCTTTATTTTTATATGAAATTATCACAAAATGATCACCAGGAGTAAGCATCTATTAGTCTAAAATTAACTCCATTAACTGTGAGCACTAGTTTACATTTTTATATAAATTGATTCAGTTTTAAAAAATGCATTGAGCTTCAGCTTGCCAGGCCTTGTGCTGAATACTCAGGATGTAAAATGGAGTAAGCTGGGTCCTGTTTCTAGGACCTCACAGTCTTTGTGGGGATTGTTATGATAATCTCAGTACAGAGTCTGAAAACTTTTCTTAAAGGGTCAGAGTCTAAATATTTTAAGCTTTAAGACAAAACCAAGACTACTTTCGGTGCTTATATGACCATTTAAAATTTAACCATGTTAAAATTTTTTTTGAAATGCTTAGCTGGTAGTTCACATAAAACAACAGATGTGGCCAGACGCAGTGACTCATGCCGGTAATCCCAGCACTTTGGGAGGCGGAGGTGGGTGGATCACCTGAAGTCAGGAGTTCGAGACAAGCCTAGCCAACATGGTGAAACCTCATCTCTACTAAAAATACAAAAATTAGCCAGGCATGGTGGCGGGCGCCTGTAGTCCCAACTACGTGGGGAGACTGAGGCAAGAGAATCACTTGAACCCAGGAGGCGGAGGTTGCAGTGAACTTAGATTGTGTCACTGCACTCCAGCCTAGGCGACAGAACAAGACTCTGTCTCAAGATAAAAAAAGCAAGTGGCTAGCCAGATTTGGCCCAAGGGCCACAGTTGTCAACCTGTGGTCTAGGCCAGCACTATCCAAAGCAATAGTGCTACCCAGCACAGTGGCACTATCCAACACAACGGTGCCATCCAATGCAGGGGTGCTACAAGGCAGTGGTGCTACCAAGGCAGGGGTGCTGCCAACACAGGGGTGCTACCGAGGTGGGGTGCTACCGAGGCAGGGGTGCTACCGAGACAGGGGTGCTGCCAACACAGGGGTGCTACCAAGGCAGGGGTGCTACTGAGGCAGGGGTGCTAACGAGACAGGGGTGCTGCCAACACAGGGCTGCTACCAAGGCAGGGGTGCTACTGAGGCAGGGGTGCTATCCAATGCGATGGCGCCAACCCCCTGTGGCTGCAGAGCACTTGAAATGTGGCAAGTCCAATTGAGATGTGCTAAATAAGCATCAAAGACATACTGAATTTTGAAGACTTGGAAAATAAAAGAAAGAATATAAAATATCTCAATGATTTTTCATATGATTACAGGTTGAAATAATATTTTTGGTATATTAAAATCTGTTATTAAGAGTAATTACAACTAATTCTTACTTTTTACATTTTTATGTAAATATTTACTTATTTATAAGAGACGAGGTCTCATTATGTTGCTCAGGCTGGAATGCAGTGGCTATACACAGGTGTAATCCCACTGCTGTTCAGTATGGGAGTTTTGACCTGCTCTGTTTCTGAATTGAGACAGTTCACCCCTCTTTAGGCAACCTGGTGGTTTTCTGTTCCCAGGGAGGTCAGCATATTGATGCCAAACTTAGTGTGGACCCTAATCAGCATAGTGCACCATAGCCCAGAATGCCTGGACTCGAACGATCCTTCCACTTTAGCCTCCCCAGTAAGTAGCTGGGACTACAGGCACGCCACCATGCCCAGCTCTTCTAACTTTTTAAATATGGTTGTGAGAAACCTCCATATTTTATAAGTGGCTCACAATATATTTCTATGCAACTGCACTAGCCTAGACAACTTCCCTGTTGGGCAGAAAGCCATAATCCAAAATGAACTCAATAATAAAAAGAAATGCATCTCTTCTGAATCTTCTTCTCCAACCCAGAATCTTCTCAGCAAGGTCTTCCATGGCCTGGGCAGCCAATCAAAGTTAGATTTCTCTGCTTCATTTAGTCATCTCAGATAGTGCTTCGTTTTCTTCACAGGTATCCTGAAATTGTTGTTATTTGCTTGTTTACTTGCTTGTTCTCCACCTGCCTGAACTAGAATGTCAATTCCACAAGTGCAGGGTGCTTTCCCATCCTCTTCCCTGGGGGTCCAGGTCAATTGGACTTTGGTGTTGCCTTTGGCTTGCTTCTATTGGGCCAAAAGCTGTGCCAGACAGAGAGTAAGTGTTCAGTAAGTATTTTGATTGAGTGAAAGCACTATAAACATAGAAAATACAGAAATATAAGGCTGTTGCAACTGAGATAAAATTAAGTACAGGGGTAAAGAAACCTGGTATTCTAGCATTATTTGGCAGCTTCAGAAACTGAAGCAAAGGACTTGAGAGCAGGTTGATATAAGAACATTAGAGAAAACCACAAAACCACCCTCAGCCACTGGCTCCTACAACTTTATGATCTTTAATAACAATATTAATAACAATAGCAATAGCAAGAGTTAGTACTCTGTTGCATTTACTTTGTGCCTGGTACAGGTCTAGTGCTTCACATATATTAATTAATTTAATCTCTAACTAACCCTATAAATGAGATACTATTTCCCTCCTTTTACAGATTAAATAACTGGGGCACAGAAAGTAAAGTGACTTATCGAAGGTTATACAGTGCCAAGTATCAAAGCCAGGATACAAACCCAGGCACTCTAACTCTTTTAACCACCTTTCCGTAATAACCACCTTAAATCTCAGTGATCGTCCCTGATTTTAGTAGCTTTATCTTGTTGTGAACATGCTAGATGAATATTATATAACGTGAACTAGAAATATAGATCTTTTAAAAACTCTGTTTAAAATGTAAATGGCAATATCATCATAACAATGAACAAAGCTTCAGAATAAATGCAGAAAGAATAGCTTTTTTTCATGCCATCTTAAGCACCTACCCTCACAACAGGAAGAAAATGAGGTAAATGTTTTCTCTTAATCACTAAGCATATTTGTACATTTTAATCTCTCTCCTTATATATTCATCAGAGCAATCTTTTGTTGGCTGTAAACTTGCTATGTAAATATATATGAAACGTGTTATCTACAGATATTCTTTGCTGAAATGATGACAGTATCTGTTTTCAGTGACTAAACAGAGAACCCAAAGTGGGTACTAAACTAGCAGCTATTGGGGTGCATTTCAATAGGAAAAATGAGAGACTTGAGAGGGATGTATTTATTTGGCACCTCAGCCTGGAGTTGGTAACTGCTTTGTTCTCTGCTTGTCTTTTCCTGCTCAGTTTTGTTTGATTTTCCTCCTCCTGCAGAACCCAGCCCAGCCATAGTCTGACATTATATCTGATCCACAGCAGAAAGAATGTTTGAAACCACCTAACTCAAAAACCCTTTGATTAAATATCAACTTGTTTTATCCATTGGTGTCCGTTCTTCAAAGGCTATTTATTGAGCATTTTCTGTGCACAAAGCTAGAGCAACACCTAGCTTCCACAAACTATTTTCCTGGACACCTATCCCTTTTCCCCTTCAGTATCCCAGTTTTGGGGTTTCTGGATTTCTAGTTTCTTCTGCCTGGTTTAAACAGACAGCCTAGGTGACCTCTTCAGGACTGATTCATCTGATTGAAAGTAATCTTTACCCCTGGTATTATCTCCCTTCTCTTTAATAATGTTTGCTTTTGTTCCTTTTATTTTTTTTAATTCCTTCTTATTCAAGCGTACTCCATCGCTGTTTCTCCTTCCCCTTCTCCCAAACCATTAGACACCTATCATCTGTGGTAGAAGTGAACCTATACTCAACAAGTACTTCTGCCCATTGTTCTGAATTTTCAGTAAATGACCCTGTGGCTCTCCCAAGTGTACCAGGTTGTAAGACACAAGCGAAATAAAGCAGAACACCAATTAGGATCATTTGAAGAGAAAAATATATGGCTTAGAGTCACCTGCTATATTTAGTGTTTTCTGCTTACTACAAAGTTTTCTACTTTAGGCCTGTGTCACAGAGTGAATCCCAAAAAACTCTAATCCTAAGACAAATATCATGAGAAAAAATGCTCCCTTCCGGAAAAAAAGGTGGATGGGGAAGTGTTCTGTGCAGGAAACCCTGTATTCTATGTTCCCTTTTTGTTTCACAAACAGATTTGACACAGAGCCTTTCCCCGCCCTCTTTTTTTGGGGAGAGTGTGTAATTGCAACTAATTTATCATTGCAATGTTTCCCATTGGACTCACTTTAGAAATGCAGCTTTAAGAAGACAAAGATGAACCAGATATTTTTTCCACCTTCAAAGGAGCTTTATCTTGGAATGGACCATGGAGAAAAATTGACAGCACAAAATAAGAATAAACAAAGCACAGGTGTATGTATTTTTGTGTCTGAGCAGAGGGAAAAAACAAGTATGTATGGGCTGTTTGCTGAGTTTCACTGTAATGTGATTGGCCTTGTTTTTTGTCCTAATTTCTATGTGATGTAGAACATATAAAGAAACTCAGGTAGCAGGGAACTTTTAAGATCTACATATGTTCAGCATATTTTCATGATTAGCATCATGTTTAAACAGTTAAATCGTGGCAGTTAAAGGAATAGAATCAAGGTATTGGGACTCACCACCAGAGCCCATCAGCCATTCTCTTTCCTTGGCCAACCCATTGAGGATTTCCTCAAAGCTGATGGGTTAATTCTTTGTAAAGACTTCATTTATTACACCCTTGTTACTCTCAGCCACATTCTGGAAACTGAGAAGGACTGGCCAGGAGCCAAAGGCTGATATAAAAACACTTGAAAAAGAAACCCCACTGAGTTATTAATAGGAATATTGATCTGTGAGTAGTGATCTGACCACCTTTGCAGAATCATTAGTGATTCCCTCCTGTTCAGCAATCATGTGCCCCTGTATTAGGTTGGAGCAAAAGTAATTGCAGTTTTGCCATTAAAAGCAATGGCAAAAATTGCAAACAGTTTTGCACCAACCAAATAAAACAGCAATGCCGAAGTTCACCAAGAGATAAATGAAAACATATTGACAGTCTGTCAAAAATATTCTAAGTTAAAGATTCCGTAGCTATTAAGGATGAAGGATTTCATGAATTTAGTGGCTGACAATTTGTCCTTAAATGTGGTATCATTGAAAAAATGTCTGATAATGATTAATACATTATCACATGATCAACAATGAGGCTTTGTTTTTAAACAATTCTATGTAAAACTAAAATATTTAAGGAAAAAATGAATATAAAGTAGGAAAGAAAAATTAAAAAGAGGGATCAAAATGGACCTGAAAGAAAACACTCTTAATTCCCTGACCTCTATTCTTCCTAGACAATTCTTAGGCCCCTTTAGACTCCCCAATGAAGGATTTCCACCTTCATCTCAAAGCTTGACACCAACTCTGGATATATATATGGTTGTCATTTTTAAGCTGTAAGGTGCTAATATACCTAACACATTGTGGCAAGAGAATTTACTGAGGAAAAAATAAATATTAATATTTTATTTCTCTTTTTGACTTCCACATTTTCTTCTTTTATCTACCCTAGAACAAGGCTGGGTCCCACTCAAAAGGGGTGCCTAGATGATTTGATAACATTTCCCACTGCATGTCTTTGTTGCTCGGTCCTTGTATTCCCAGTCTTTTGTTATTAAATACTTGTTACCTTCTACAACTCTTTAAAATGTGGGAATGAGAAGGAATCATGCAGTAGAGACAGATACAGAGAAAAGTGAGCTGTATACAGAAAGCAAAATTCACCAAAAGATAAATCCTAAAATGGCAAAGAAAGATTACTATGCTTTTCCTTGTGCCTCATTGTCCATGCCTCTGCTTCCTCATATCTTCCAAATTTCTTGGCATTTCTATTCTTGAGCTGAAGGAATACAAATCCATTTGGCTAACATTCTTCACACAATTGAATTCTCAAAGCTATACCTCTCCTGACCCAGGTAGTAAGGAATTTCCAAGAAGGTATACGAAATATTAATAGCTGCTGAGGAAGCCAGAGGAAATGCCAGGTCTGCTTGCTCTTTCATCAAAAGTAGCCCCATTAGAATGAGGCAGTATGTCAATAGTGAATTATTAGATTTTTTTCTTAGATCTATTAGATGATACACTGTTTCATGACCATTATAATTAAAGCACTGTTTACTGAGTTTCTCTGAAGTACAAAGCATTATGATTGGAACTAGAGTTTCAAAAGGTTATAAGAAATATATCCTGACTGCCTTCAAAGGCCTACAGTCTATTTGAGGATCTACCGTATGTGTGTGTCTATATGTATGTGTGTGTATATACATATGTCTACGTGCATACTCAACACACACACTTATGTGCAATCATCTTCTGTATCTTTGGGGGTTGGCTCCAGGAACTCCCAAGGACACCCCTGATACGAAATGGCATAGTATTTGCATATAACCTACACATATCTTCCCATACTCTTTAAGTCATCTCTAGATTATTTGCAATATCTAATACAGTGTAAATGCTAGGTAAATAGCTGTCAAACTGTGTTGGATGAATAATAATGACAGGACAAAAGTCTGTACTATTCAGTACAGACACATTGTTTTCTTAATATTTTCAATCCACAACTGGTTGACTTCACTGGGAAGTCTGGAATTGGAAAATTAAATTAGGAAGATTAACTCGTAAAATATTGTAATTAGCTATCATTAAAATACCATAATATTAACTGAAAACATTGAACAAAAGAAAAAGTACAAATTAAAAATAAGAAATGAAAGGACTTCATAGGAAAGGAACTCTGTATTGTTTGCCTATCTTTAATTTTGTATACCCTTCAGATTAAAAAAAAAAGTTAAAATTTAAGACAGCATATGCTAAATACAAAATGATTTTTATGTGAGCAACTAATTAGTTGCTCAACTTTTATGTGAGCACCTAATACAAAAGTTAAGAGGAGAAAGCAATCTGGAATTATTCTGGGTCCTTTTCAAAGTAAGCTAAGTACACAAAATTTCTGTCCTCAGGGAGCTCAAAATCAGTATGAATTATTAAGCTGCAAACAGTAAAACTTAGCCACTATGAAACAAGTGCATGGAATGAGAAAACTTTCTGAATTAATAAAATCTGCATTACACATGGTCTTTTGAAATAACGGCCTTAACACGTCCATAAGCTAGAAGCTTTCAAAGTACTTATCAAGTAGTAGCCCTGCTTAGGTTTTATTGAGTAATTAAAAGTTATTTGCCATTAGACAATTATTAATATGTAACGAAATGCCATTAAACTTTAGGAAGCCTTGGAGGATTGAGTATTTTCTTTTTCCCAAATAGGTCCAACATCATCCCTGGCTTCTTTTCGCTTAATAAAATTGAATGCTATATTTTTGGCAGTGCCCAAGGATAGTGCAAAATTATAGAGAATCCACCATGAACTCTAAATTAACAAGTCTAGAGCCCTGAGGCTGGCAAGAAGTGACTTCTGCTGTCAGCTCTCTCCAGGCTTCACTCTGTCTGAGGTGCAGGAGTGGAGTATAGAGCAAGGTCAAAGTGTTTAATTTGGAAACTATCTGCTCCATTGCAAGTTTACCTTAGGAGTTTCACAAACACTGAGCTATTTGGCATTTCAAGGAACTTTGCAATAAAAGGGCAGACTAAAATGATTACTTTCGTTCAGGCAAAGAGGACACAACGTGAAACATGAAACATTGGTCAAGACTTCTAATTACATGTGACATAAATCCAGTTAAAACTACTTAGGCAAAAAGAGAGTTGGTTCACATTACTGCAAAGTCCAGGGGAAGATCTGGCTTCAGGACCTCCTCCATGTAATCAAAAATCTACACCCCCCTTCTCCCACTGTCTCTCTCATTCTTGCTTCTGTTCCTATGGCTATTTCTCCCCATGAGTTGCCCTCATTCTCTCAGGCTATAGCCTGAGGATGAAGTAGGTAGGAGTTTAGTGTGGGAGAGTGGAATTTGAAGAAACTGTGGCACACCCAGGTATACAATTGATACGGTTAGGATCTGTGTGCCTGCACAAATCTCATGTGAAATGGTAATCCCCAATGCTGGAGGTGAGGCCTGGTGGGAGGTGATTGGATCATGGGAGCAGTTTCTAATGGTTTAGCACCATCCCCCTGGTGATGTTCTCATGATAGAGTACTCACACTAGCTGGTTGTTTAAGTGTAAGCACCTCCCCCCATCTCTCTTTTGCTCTTGCTCTGCCATATAAGATGTACCTGCTTCCCTTCCACTTTCCACCATGATTGGAAGATTCCTGGGGCCTCCCCAGAAGCAGAAGCCATTATGCTTCCTGTACAGCCCACATGAGCCAATATACCCTCTTTCTTTGTAAATTATCCAGTCTCAGGCATTTCATTATAGCAGTGTGAGAACAAATTAATACAGTAATCAGTCAGCAGTTACATCTATGAATGTAGAACTCAGGAGAAAGAGATGAACTAATAATTTTCATAAAGCACCATGTAATAATAAGGCTTTTCCAGCATCACCTAAATTCTAGGCACTTTACTAAGCAGTAAAACTCATTGCACTTTCAACATCCTGTGAGGTAATCTCAGAGATTTAAATGAACTGCTTAAAGTCTCACAACTACTAGGCCATGGAGCTGCCAGATTCTAAACCTAGGGTATGACTCTTGCTCTGGATACTGTGGGAGCTAGCTGAAGCCTTGTCTGCTGAGAACTCACAACTGACCTTTCCTGGAATTTCCCTCCACAAAGGGAGCTCCATCACCCAAAGTCAGGCCCCATTGATAAGAAGTGGTTCCAGGGCCTAACTACCTTGCCTCCATTTGGAAGAGTACTACGAAGCTCTCATGGGATCTTCTGAGGCCTCTGTTCCAACTCCATCCCAGTTAAACTTCTTCCCCAATTCTACTTCCTCCAATGTTTTCACGTGTGCTGTCCCTAAGCTTACCCTCTGATAAAACTCATGTACGCAAAACTCCATCTCAGAGTCTGTTTCCACGGAATCAGCATGGACAAGTTCAAAGCCTGTGCTGTTCAAACCTTTCTCATAAACCACCTCTTCAAGTCAAGTGCGTCAGCTTTGCCTGCTTCACTCCAAAAAAATATTGCGAAATGAATCATGAAGTTTGAAACATGGGCAATTTCCAAAGAGAGGACAAAAAATGTTCCCATGACATATTCAGAAGGCCTGCATAATTTTATGTGAATTGTGGACCCAGTCAACAATTTTTCCAGATAAATACTGTATATTCTCTGTTACAAAGCTGAGAATAAGGCCTTCATCATATTGGTTTACTCTTTTCTGTCTTCCCAGCAAATTAAACTGTTTGATAAACAGCCTGAATTTATCAGCTTCTACTTTACAAAGTTTTACAACATTCAGCTTGCCTGCACTTCAGAAACTGTTTAGATACAAACTGTTTCCTTGAGGAGTAACTATGGAGTCCTGCAATCTCAGGTCACTGGGAATTTGTTAATATTTATCAAGTCCCCGTGATTTGCCACAAGGTCACAAAACTACCAATCCCCAATCTTAATCTGAATTGCAACAGAAGTCACAAAAGAATGACAAGAAACAAAGAGCATTTTGTTCATCTAGTCCTTCAAGGGCAATTAGTCCTTTTATTTATTTTTATTTATTTGTTTTTTATTGTACTTTAGGTTCTGGGGTACATGTGCAAATCATGCAGGATTGTTGCATAGGTACATATATGACAAGGTGGTTTGCTGCCTTCATCCCCCGATCTCCTCTATCTGGTATTTCTCCCCTTGTTATCCCTCCCCACCCCCGCTGTCCCTCCCCTAGCCCCCACAAACTGACCACAGTATGTGATGCTCCCCTCCCTGTGTCCACATGTTCTAATTGTTTAACACCCACCTATGAGTGATAACATGTGGTGTTTGATTTTCTGTTCTTGTGTCAGTTTGCTAAGAATGATGGTTTCCAGATTCATCCATGTCCCTATGAAAGACATGAACTCATTGCTTTTATGGCTGCATAGTATTCTATGGTATATATGTGCTACGTTTTCTTTATCCAGTTTATCACTGATGGACATTTGGGTTGGTTCCAGGTCTTTGCTGTTGTAAACAGTGCTGCAATGAACATACATGTGAATGTGTCTTTATAATAGAACAATTTATAATTCTTTGGGTATATACCCAGTAATGGGATTGCTGGGTCAAATGAAATTTCTATTTCTAGGTCCTTAAGGAATCGTCACACTGTCTTCCACAATGGTTGCACTAATTTGCACTCCCACCAACAGTGTAAAAGTGTTCCTATTTCTTCACATCCTCTCCAGCATTTGTCATCTCCAGCTATTTTAATGATCGCCATTCTAACTGGCGTGAGATGGTATCTCAATGTGGTTTTTATTTGCATTTCTCTAATGACCAGTGATGATGAGCATTTTTTCATATGTTTGTTGGCTTCATAGATGTCTTCTTTTGTAAAGTGTCTGTTCATATCCTTCTCTCACTTTTGAATGGGTTTGTTTGTTTGTTTCTTATAAATCTGTTGTAGTTCTTTGTAGCTTCTGGATATTAGCCCTTTGTCAGATGGGTAGATTGCAAAAATTTTTTCCCATTCTGTTGGTTGCTGGTTCACTCTAATGATTGTTTCCTTTGCTGCACAGAAGCTCTGGAGTTTAATTAGATTCCATTTGTCTATCTTGGCTTTTGTTGCTATTGCTTTTGGTGTTTTAGCCATGAAGTACTTGCCTATGCCTGTGTCCTGAATGGTTTTGCCTAGGTTTTCTTCTAGGGTTTTTATGGTGTTAGGTCTTATGATTAGATCTTTAATCCATCTGGAGTTAATTTTAGTGTAAGGTGTCAGAAAGGGGTCCAGTTTCTGCTTTCTGCACATTGATAGCCAGTTTTCCCAACACCATTTATTAAACAGTGAATCCTTTCCCCATTGCTTGTTTTTGTCACGTTTGTCAAAGATCAGATGATTGCAGATGTTTGGTGTTCCTTCTGAGGCCTTTGTTCCATTCCATTGGTCTATGTCTCTGTTTTGGTACCAGTACCATGCCGTTTTGATTACTGTGGCCTTGTAGTATAGTTTGAAGTCAGGCAGCATGATGCCTCCAGCTTTGTTCTTTTTGCTTAGGATTGTTTTGGCTATGCGGGCTTTCTTTTGGTTCCATATGAAGTTTGAAGTTCAAACACCCAGTTCTATGAAGAGGGTCATTGGTAGCTTGATGGGGATAGTGTTGAACCTATAAATTACTTTAGGAAGTATGACCATTTTCACGATGTTGATTATTCCCAACCATGAACATGGAATGTTTTTGCATCTGTTTGTGTTCCCTCTTATTTCACTGAGCAGTGGTTTGTAGTTCTCCTTGAAGAGGTCCTTTACATCCTTTGTTAGTTGTATTCCTAGGTATTTTATTCTCTTTGTAGCAATTGTGAATGGGAGTTTACTTTTGATTTGGCTCTCTGTTTGTCTGTTATTGGTGTATAGAAATGTTTGTGATTTCTGAACATTGATTTTGTATCCTGAGACTTTGCTGAAGTTGCTTATCAGCTTAAGGAGATTTTCAGCTGAGATGACGGGGTCTTGTAAATATACAATCATGTCATCTGCAAACAGAGACAATTTGGTTACCTCTTTTCCTGATTGAAAACGCTTTATTTCTTTTTCTTGCCTGATTGCTCTGGCTAGAACTTCCAATACTATATTGAATAGGAGCGATAAGAGAGGGCATCCTTGTCCTGTGCCAGATTTCAAAGGAAATGCTTCTAGTTTTTGCCCATTCAGTATGATATTGGCTGTGGGTTTGTCATAAATAGCTTTTATTATTTTGTGATACGAGCCATCGATGCCTAGTTTATTGAGAGTTTTTAGCATAAAGTGCTGTTGAATATTGTCAAAGGCCTTTTCTGCATCTCTTGAGATAATCGTGTGGTTTTTGTCTTTGGTTCTGTTTATGTGGTATATTACATTTATGGACTTGTGTGTGTTGAACCAGCCTTGCATACCTGGATGAAGCCTACTTGATCATGATGGATAAGCTTTTTGATTTGCTGTTGCATTCTTTTTGCCAGTATGTTATTGAAGATTTTTGTGTCGATGTTCTTCATGGATATTGGCCTCAAGTTTTCTTTTTTACTTGCATCTATGCCTGGTTTTGGTATTAGGATGATGTTGGTCTCATAAAATGAGTTGGGGAGGATTCCCTCTTTTTGTGTTGTTTGGAATAGTTTCAGAAGGATTGGTACCAGCTCCTCTTTGTACGTCTGGTAGAATTCGGCTGTAAACCTGTCTGGACCTGGGCTTTTTTCAGTTGGTAGGCTATTAATTGCTGCCTCAACTTTAGCCCTTGTTATTGGTCTATTCAGGGATTCAACTTCTTCCTGGTTTAGTCTTGGGAGAGTGCAAGTGTCCAGGAATTTATCCATTTCTTCCAGATTTACTAGTTTGTGTGCATAGAGTTGTTTGTAGTAATCTCTGATGGTAGTTTGTATTTCTGTGGAATTGGTGGTGATGTCCCCTTTATCATTTTTTATTGCATCTATTTGATTCTTCTCCCTTTTCTTTTTTATTAGTCTGGCTAGCAGTCTATCTATTTTGTTGATCTTTTCAAAAAACCAGCTCCTGGATTTGTTGATTTTTTGAAGGGTTTTTTTGTGTCTCTATCTCCTTCAGTTCTTCTCTGATCTTAGTTATTTCTTGTCTTCTGTTAGCTTTTGAGTTTTTTTGATCTTGTTCCTCTTTTACTTTCAATTTTGATGATAGGGTGTTTATTTTAGACCTTTCCTTGCTCCTCATATGGGCATTTATTGCTATGAATTTCCCTCTAGACACTGCTTTAAATGTGTCCCAGAGATTCTGGTACGTTGTGTCTTCATTCTCATTAGTTTTAAGGAACATCTTTATTTCTGCCTTCATTTCATTGATTACCCAGTCTACATTCAGGAGCCAGTTGTTCATTTTCCATGAAGTTGTGTGATGTTGAGTTAGTTTCCTAATCCTGAGTTCTAATTTGATTGCCCTGTGGGCTGAGAGACTGTTTGTTATGATTTCTGTTCTTTTGTATTTGCTAAGTAGTGATTTATTTCCAATTATGTGGTCAATTTTAGAGTAAGTGCAATGTGGTGCTGAAAAGAATGTATATTCTGTGGATTTGGGGTTAAGAGTTCTGTAAATGTCTATTAAATTTGCTTGGTCCAGATCGGCATTCAAGTCCTATATTTCCTTGTTGATTTTCTGTCTTGTTGATCTGTCTAATATTGACAGTGGAGTGTTAAAGTCTCCCACTATTATTTTGCGGGAGTCTAAATCTCTTTGTAGATCATTAAGGACTTGCTTTATGTATCTGGGTGCTCCTGTATTGGGTGCATATATATTTAGAATAGTTAGCTCTTCTTGTTGTATTAATCCTTTTAACATTATGTAATGTCCTTCTTTGTTTCTTTTGATTTTTGTTGGTTTAAAGTCCGTTTTATCAGAGACTAGGATTGCCACCCCTGCTTTTTTTTTTTTGCTCTCCATTTGCTTGGTAAATATTCTTCCATCTCTTTATTTTGAGTCTATGTTTGTCTTTGTACATGAGGTGGGTCTCCTGAATACAGCACACTGATGGTTCTTGATTTTTGTGCAATTTGCCAGTCTGTGTCCTTTGAC
>PVKP010018113.1:0-44842 GCA_004027715.1 Plecturocebus donacophilus
GTCCACTCGTTCTCTGCGCTTTCACTGAGAGCTACATTCCTGAGCTGTTGCTAGTCGGCCATCTTGGATCTCTCCCTCTATTTACTTTTTTTTTTTGTTTCCTGATGTCAAAACTTCACCTTTCTGTTTGGTCCTTTTTTCTCTTTATTTCTTTGTTCTTTTCTCTCTCTTTTTTTTTGAAATGGTCATAGTATACAACTAAATAAAATGTTAGGCTTCTGAGTCATGATTTTAAAAAAGGAATGACTTGAACCTTTAATATTTTCTTAAGTTCTTTCTATAGTGGTTTTTTTAATGGTTTATTCCTGTTACCAGCATACTGTTGTTCCCCGAAGTCCTTCCAACTGTCATCAATGACCCTCAGCGGCTTTCAGTACCCCGAGTCTACACTTAACAGAGACCATTAACTAGGAAATTCATAAATTCAAATCATTATTGACATATCTGTTATCAAGGGAAAAGGTTTGATACTAACACATCCATTCTTGATTAATATCTTGATAAAAACTATTGCTGGTAATACTTCTTAGCAAAGCATAGGCCTTAATATGATTATTCTTTAAAACAGAACTACTTGAAGGATTCTGTTACAAATTTTCTTACTTTTTTATTTTTTATACCTTTAATTATTTTTCTCTTTTTTAAAGATAATCAATTTTCAGACATATACAAAAGTAATAATAGCTGCAACTGTTAATCAATATTTACAAAATTTAGAAGAAGCTTATTTCATTTTTCAATACTCTTGGTGAAACAGCAGCTCCTCTGTATTTCTGTGTGTTTGGTGTGATGATATAGTGAAGAATATTGTTATATTTTACTAGATATAATTATATAAATATATAATTAAATATAACAGTACTGTATGTCAACAGAAGTTGAAAATGACGTGTAGTGATCATGATAAACAGTGAAAGCCATTTATTTTATTAAATTGGAAAAAAGTTTACTTTTACCAACTTTATCAATATTACTTGACAGATTTTTAATCCTGGACTAGTTTTATCTAGCTGCTACATATTTAGACAGTGTGCTTAGGTTTTAGTGATAGTCTACCCCATACACAATGCTGGTTATTGTCTGCCCTTATTCCACTTGCCTTCATTTAGTCCACGATACTATCATTGGTTTGGTAATTTCTTCACTGTATTGCCCCTAGAATAGAGTCCAACTCCTTTCATGGTATCCAAGTCCCTTTATAAACTGACTTTAAGCAGCCTTTCAGGCTTTGCCTTTACCACGCCTTGCCTTGCATCAGCCTATTGGACTTCTCACTTTTCCACTGACCGTGCTGCACCCTTCAACTTTGCCATTCCTGTGTACTTTTTCTGTGAAGGCTTCCCTCATGCCAGTGTGTTTATCTTCCTTCCTGTATTCTCTTAGCATTTTGTGCTTTCATCTATTAAACATACCCATGGCCTTATAATTATTTACATATACATGTCTGTCTCCCCTGTTTAGACCTACCTGGGGTAAGTACTATGTATAGTTTTTTATTTTTGTATTCTCAGACTCCTAAGTCTGTCTAGCCACCAAATTGAATTTACTCATCACTGGGATATTAGCCGTAAGAACATTGCAGCCTTTTAACTTGTGACCCTAAAATAGGAAGCCTTTAATATATTGATTTAAGGAATTGTTTAATTGTTTTAGAAACCACTCAAGAAGGTTATTATTGAAGAAACTGGTAATTTGATACAGACTATTGATGTGCCAGACAGCACTACTGCTGCTGCTCCAGAAAGTAATCCTATTAATCTAGCAAATGTGATAGCAGCCACAGGCACCACAAATAAGAAGAATTCAAGCCAAGATGACTTTTTTCCCACAAGTGATACTCCAAGAGCAAAAGTATTGAAAATAGAAGAAATCAGTGATACATCATCCTTACAGTGAGTAGAAATGTTGTTATTTGATGATCATCTAGAATGGTGATATTTCCACTGGAGAATTGATGCTACTGAGACTTCTGATTTGTACTAATCATGCTAATTTTTTGAACTGCCTAACTTAAGGTTCTAGTTTTTCTTTTTTATTTGTACTTACTGTAAGAGTGATTTTTTTTTTTTTTTTACCATAGTGTGAATTTTAGAGATGATAAGAAGGTGTCTTGAAAATTGATTTTGTTTAAAAATTTTCAGTTCCAGGGTTTCAGTGTATATGTGTTATTATTTAGGCCAGCAAAATTTTACTTTTTTTAAAAGAAACCTTCAAAAATTATAGAATTTATGCGTTGCCATCATTTCATCCATTAGTATGTAAGACTCGTGGACTCTAACTTTTGTTTGGTGTTGAAAAAATAGTTTAGGTGTTTTTTTCTTAATAATGAGAATAGAGAAGATATAGATTAATTAGGTTCATTTTGAGGTATGGAAACCTTACTCATATATTTTTACATTGCCACTCAACAAACCTGCTAAGAGTTGTTTTTTAAACTTTGAACTTCAGTAGTATTTTTATTTAAAGTGATAGAAATGAATTAGATAGAATGATAGATTGTGGGACAATATTAAATAGGCAGTTTTTTTTTTTTTTTTTTTTTTGGAAGAAGCATTTCTTCCTTTTTTGGAATATTTTGGAAATGATCATTCAGATCTTTTGAAAGGCCAAGTCATTAGTGTATGTGACATGATGACTGAAATATATAGAAATGGTGTACCCAAAAGGTGGATAGGCTAGATGCCTAGCAGATAAGAATAGTCCTTACATAGCCAGCATGTGAAAATTTGCAAGAGCATAATCTGTTTTGCCAAAAAATGTTTATATATTATTAGCTGAAATAATTGAATACTTGTAGAATACAAATAGATTGTTAATACAATATTAATAAGGTCAAAAATTAAAAATTGTATTGATGGCTCCTTGATTGAGCTATGATTGTTTACGGTTCTTTTCTGTTTGATACCTCTGAAATATTTCAGACCTCAAGCCAATTTGAAACAGGATGTATGTCAGTCTTACAGTGAGAAAATGCCTATACAGATAGGACAAAAACCTCCTCAGTTTGTCACAACTGTTCTTCCTCCAATTCCCGCAAACTCGTTCCAGCTTGAATCTGATTTCAGACAATTGAAAAGTTCTCCAGATATGTTGTATCAGTATTTAAAGGTAAGAGAGAGGAAGCTAGTAGTTCTGTTGCAAGTAAAAGTGAAGAGGGAGACCCAGGCATCTCAGATCAACTTCCCCTTTTCATTCCTAAGATTGTAAACCGAAACCTTTTCATATGTAATTCCTGAGACTGTAAACTGAAACCCTTTTCATATGTAATTCCTAAGACTGCAAACTGAAACTCTTTTCATATGTAATTCCTGAGACTATAAACTGAGACCCTTTTCATATGTTAAGCTATAAACCTAAGATTCTTCCACATGTAACATCTAAAGTATAAGCCTATATAAAGGCAGAACCTTCCTTTGTTAGGGGAGCTTGGCTGTTAGGCAACTATGCCACCTTGTTCACGGCCGAATAAACCCTCCTTCCTCCTGTATTCGGTGTCTGAGACATCCGTTTCCCGTGGCCACTTCTGCTACAAAAGATCAAAGAACTTCTTTTGTCACTTTATAATAATGGTGCCATATTTGCTTTTTGTAGGATATTATTGTAGAAATTATTGTAGAATACATCACCCTGGTCAGACTATTTAAAAATATTTACAACTAGGGAACCTTGATGTTCTCCTTTGGAAATAGATTCTGTGTCAAATTTTATTGTCTCAGATAATCTAATTTCATATATATTAGCTTAAGCTTAATCCTTCATAAAAATTCTAAAATACATTGAGTATCTTCTGTGTGCCAAGTAGCACTTGCAATATTTAGGCAATCATTCTTCTAAAAATAAGCTTTTATTTGCTCTAAGAAAAAGAATCAAATCCTGTGAAATTTAGCAAATAATGAATTAGCATGGTCTTTTTCAAGTGTAATGATAGTAACATTTCCTTATAATTATGCAATATAAAATTACTTCCAAATACATTTTCTCATATAATTCTGCTTTTTAAAATCTCTAGTTATATTTATTGTTCTTTGAGAGCCCTCTAAAGTTTCCTGTCTCTCTTAGGATGGTGTATATCTCTTCTGCTCATAGGATTTTTCTGTGGCTAGAGCAGAGTGATTATCATGCAGTTCCTGTAACTCATTCTTCTATCATAATTGCATTTTAATGTGACTTCATTATTATTTGTAAGTGCTAATGCATAGTAGTTATTCTTTACTATTTTTACCCAAGCAATTGTTATATAATTTGTGATATGTAAGTGTTGCCATCAAGTAATTGTCTAACTTTTAATTTTTTTTTCCAAGCAAATTGAACCATCTTTGTATCCTAAGTTGTTTCAGAAAAATCTAGATCCGGACATATTCAACCAGATCATTAAAATTCTGCATGACTTTTACATTGAGTAAGTCAACGTTTTTTTAGTTATCCAGTTATCCAGTCCTCACTTAATGTCATTGATAGGTTCTTGGAAACTTTAATTGAAATGATTAAACCATAGGAACTTTAAGTCTTGTTTTTATCAGCTGGCCTATAGTAAAATCGGTTTGTTTATACAGCATGCCGTAAAGTGCAAGAGTCAAAGGAAAAGCTGGGGAAGAGAGTTTTAGACTGGAGTGATACGTGCAGTGCTTCAGAGGCAGGAAAGAGCAAATTGAATCCAGAGAATTTAAAGTAGTATGGCTGGATTATAGAATAAGGAGCCTTTCAAGAGCCTTTTGATGATATTGAGAATTTACTCTACTTTCATATTATAATGCTACGCTATTTGCAATGATTTGGGAAGTTCATTCTCTTTGAATATATATAACAAATTAACATCACATAGCAAAATTAGCTTTCTTGTAAGTTTCATTGTTACAGAAGTTGCAAGGAAATGACAAGTACAGACAATAAAAGGGAAAAGTTTAAAAGGGAGGAAAAAGGACTTTGATTTTTTTGTAGAGAAAAGTAGGGTGTGGAAGTGACCAGTGTTTTAACAGAATAATAGTTTCTGTGCTAAGCTTTCATTTAAGAATATTATAATTTCTTCAGTTGACTTAATACATTTCTTCATTTGGGCATTTAAATATAGGTAGTATCCAGGGGGGAAAAATGATACCATTTTTGTATAATTAGAAGTATTGTGTTAGTAAACAGAATTATTAATAAATGAGCTACTTTTAACTTATTTTATATTTGGATTATTTCAGGAAAGAAAAGCCATCACTCATCTTTGAAATCTTACAAAGACTTTCTGAACTAAAAAGATTTGATATGGCAGTGATGTTTATGTCAGAAACAGAGAAAAAGAGTTAAGTTCTATGAAAGTTTTCCTGTGTTTGTTCTTGTACATTCCTTTATTCATTCAACAAATAACAGCTGACATTTACTATTTACTGTGTGTAAGGTTATATTTAATTAAATATTTATAATTAAATTACATTGTTTAATAAATTAGTTATATTAAATTATATTAAGTTAATTAAATTGGATAACAAGAACAGTTAAAATTGTATTGTTAGGCCTGACAGTATTATGAAGTGTGGGTACTGTTTCCTCCTTTTACAGAGGAGGAAATTGAAGTATAGAGAAACTGAGAAACTTGACTAAGGTCATATAGCTAGGAAGTCAGACCCAGGATTTGAACCCAGACAGTCGAGTTCCATAGTCTGAGCTCTTCTATTTGAAAATGCAGTAAATGGTATAATGGTTGAGTTCCTACTGTCACTGAGTATGTAAAGGATCAAAGCTACTGGACATGTAACTGGGTGAGGTACAGGAAAGGCCTGATCTAATCTGAGAGAGGTAACTCAATCCTTGAGTTTGATCTTAGCTGAATTCCCAAAGAAGTGCAAGAGTGGAAATGCTGGGGAAGAGAGTTTTAGACTGAAGGAATGATACGTGCAGTGCTTCTGGCAGGAAAGAGCAAACTGAATCCAGAGAATTTAAAGTAGGGTCACTGGATTATAGAATAAGGAGTAATGAGTGGCAGGTGATAAGCCTCAAGAATTGTATTTCTTTTTTATTTCCACATCAGATAAAGATTCCATTTTGAGAAATCCTAATTAAAGCAAAATTGCACTATGCAGAAACTGCAGTTACACAGAGTTTTGGGCTATAGTCGTTTCAGGAAAAAAAAATCACTCAAATACCAGAGTGTCTTTTTTTTATTTTTAAAAATTAACAAAAAAACTCAGTGTACCATTTTCAGATACTTCCTGTACTAAGCATACATGGACTTCTTTTATTTCATCTTTATCTTTTTAGCAGTGATGTTGAATGATTTTAAATCAAAAAGAAAGATACTCTTGAAATTAGACTTAGGGAAATGGACATGTAATTTAGATGTATTTTTCTTTAGGCCAGGCATGGTGGCTCATACCTGTAATCCCAGTACTTTAGGAGGTTAAGGCAGGAGGATCACTTGAGACCAGCCTGGCCAACGTGGCAAAATCCCGTCTTTATAAAAATTCCAAAAATTAGCTGGTTGTGGTGGTGTGCATCTGTAGTCCCAGCTACTCAGGAGGCTGAGGTGGGAGAATCGTTTCAGTGCAGGAGGTCGAGGCTGCAGTGAGCCATGATTGTGCCACTGCATTCCAGCCTAGGTAACAGAGTGAGACCCTGTCTCAAATAAATAGTTAAATAAAAATAACATAGATATACATTTTTTAATAGTGAAGG
The DNA here is from genome assembly GCA_004027715.1 of Plecturocebus donacophilus. Lineage (NCBI taxonomy): Eukaryota > Metazoa > Chordata > Mammalia > Primates > Pitheciidae > Plecturocebus > Plecturocebus donacophilus. The sequence continues at coordinate 6,658 of PVKP010018113.1, forward strand.
TTTAAACCAAAAGTTTTGGTTTTAGCTTTAGTTAACCAGAAATGTTCCTTGAAATCCCTGAAAAATGTTACTGTTTCTTATTACTGTTTTGACCTCATCTTACAACTCTTTTTTCAACCACTGTGCCCCATTGTAGTGGTTTTATATAGATTTTAAGATACCAAACTGCCAGCTGGGTATGGTGGCTCACGCCTGTAATCCCAGCACTTTGGGAGGCCAAGATGGGTGAATCACCTGAGGTCAAGAGTTTAAGACCAGCCTGGCCAACATGGTGAAACCCCGTCTCTACTAAAAATACAAAAAAAAAAATTAGCTGGGTGTAGTAGTGTGTGTCTGTAATCCTAGCTACTTGGGAGGCTGAGGCAGGATAATTGCTTGAACCCGGGAGGCAGAGGTTGCAGTGAGCTGAGATTGTGCCATTGTACTCCAGCCTGAGCAACAGGAGTGAAAGTCCATCTCAAAAGATAAACACACACACACACCCTAAACTTCATCTCAAAAAATACACACACACACCCCCCAAACTTCATCTCAAAAAATAAATACACACACACACACACACACACACACACACACACACCCCCCAAACTGCCAAACTTATTTTGGCCTCAAAGACTTTGTGTTTGGTTTTTCTCTCAACCTAGAGTATCTTCCTGCATATCTTCACTTCTGTGCTTCTTCATTTGGTTTTCACCTATCACCACTTCAAAGACATCTTTCTTCACCAACCCGCCATCACCCTCTGTCTTCTCACTCTGCTTTATTTTTCTTCATAATACATTACTAGCTGACAGTGGTTCACGTGTGTGTTTATTATATCTAGCTAGTAGAATGAAAGCTCCATGACAGCAGAAACTTTGTCCACCTCGTTCACTGGGCTTCAGTGCTAGTACATAATAACCCCTCAGTATCAATGTGTTGAATGAATGAATTTTTTGTTACTCTAATGTGATAAGTTCAAGATGTCTGAGAATGCAAGTGGGCTCTTCAGACTGGCTGACCAATATTACTGTCTTGATGGGGTTGAAGTTAAACATGGAAAGCACTTAGAATGCTTCTGGTATGTAACTAAGCATTCAGTAAATACTTAGCTGTTATTATCTTTTATTATTGCCATTATCATTAATAACTGTTAGCTGGTTCTCCGGTTTTAATGTTGAGAAGCATGAACTATAACAGTGTTTTCCTAATGTTGAGTGTTGATTGATCAGTGGTAGTAAAGATGATATTTTGAGATTCATAATCTTATTTTTAACATTTAGTAGTTTTAATTTTGTAATATAAAAATATTTAACCATCCCATCAAGTGTGATTTCATTGATGTCATTGCTGTTTTTTGTTTACAGTAGTGATATAAAGTTTTCTTTTAAAATAAAATGATTTGGGTTTGAAAAACAGTTTAAAAATATTAAAAAAATAGAAGTACACTTGTTACACAGATAGGGCAAACATTTTTAAGGTAGTGCAGAATGAAATTCAAGCTTAATCTGCAAGATTAATATTGAGAATGCAGGGGAAATTTTATACTGCTAAAGCAAAATATTCTAGAAAGAAACATTGTTGGATTGCTATGTAATTTTGTGTTCTCAGATTGGCTTTTTAAGTACTTGAATTAGAATTTATAAACCTACTTACTGCTTTAAAATGTAAAATGTTTTGACAAATCAGATTGCTGCTCCTTTTAATTCACATTTTGCTTAGTTTTTAAAAAATGAGATTAAAATGGAGATTTTTTTTTTCTTTTTCAGTTGCACATGTATTATTTAATCACATAGACAAATCAGGATTGAAGGATAATTCTGTTGAAGAACTCAAGAAAAGATACGGTGGTTGATTTCCATTTTTGCTGAAAGAATTGTTTCTGACTTTCATATATAATTTTTTTCTACTGAAAGTATTTTGCTTTTTAAGAAAATGATACTGTGATTTAACTGTGAGAATTGTATTCAAGTGAACGGTGTGTTTTTCTGAAAATAAAAATATAAACAATGAAGTATGTTTGTAAGGATCAGTATTTTGTTTTATGAGTCATTTTAAATGTTAAATTTAGATACATTCTTCAGTGACCCGTAAATGTAACATTAGTTTTATATATTTTCTTGAGCTTTTGTAACCTCATGCCAAAGCTGCTTCATTAGCATATGAATAATTATCTTTATATAGAGGAAGTTAGATGATGAGATCCTTTGTTTATAAAACTTTTTAATGTTATCGTTCCAATTCACTAACATAAAATTATTTAGTTGCAGGATATGTATTTTTAGTATTTATGTTGAAAGAAAGAAGACTTTTAACTGGACTTTCAAACTAGGTTAGTTGAAGAATTGCAGTATCCTTACTTTTTAATGCCATAGAGTTTTTTGCCTTATAATATCCATGTTACATACCAGCTAAGGACAGATAATCTAAAGCAAGGTGTAAAAAATTTAAAAATTAGTAATGTTTAAAGTACTAATTAGTATATAGCCGATATGTATGTGTTGGATGTGAGTGTAGCGTTTGTAAGCTTTTAAAAGCAGGGCTAGAACTCTGCATAGTACCTAGTACAAACCTTTGCACATAGTTAGGTGCTCATCTGATAATTATAAAATTTAATTGAATTTAACACAAGAATCACATTAGGTAAATGTTTAAAGTAGCAGCCTAGCAAATTTTGGGCATGATGTAAACACTGGTAAAACCAGTGTAATTTTAGAGACCATCAAATTGTTAAAAAATATTAGGACACCATCCTATAATTATCAGCCTCAATAAGACAGTTTACAACTTTATACAATATTGTTGTTAATATTTATTGCCATTATACATATTACTATTCTTATGGATTGAGAAATAATCATTATTTACAAAGATTTTCTTTAAGTTGTGGCATAAATTATTGAGATATGTTTGTAATTTGGATAGTTTGAATGCTTTACAGTACACAAGATAAAGCTTATTAACTTTATCCATTGCTAAATGTATTATGGTATATAAACAGGTAACAGAATTTGGTTTTTTATTTGCTATTATCTGAATGTTTACATTCCCCACAAATTCATATGTTGAAATCCTAACCCTGAAGGTGATGGTCTTCAGAGGTGGGGCCTTTGGCAAGTGATTAGGTCAGGAGGGCAGGCCCTTGTAAAAGAGGCCCCAGAGAGCTTGTTATCAATTCTGCCATGTAAGTACACATAAGAAGGCACCATCTACGAACAAGAAGGTGGACCTTCACCAGACACCAGAGACTAGAATCTACTGGCGTCATCTTGGACTCCCCAGCCTCCAGAACTGTAAGAAATAAATTTTTGTTTTATTAGTACAAGCTTCCTAGTTTGATATTTTATTATAGCAACTTGAATGGACTAAGGTATGATCCTTTGAAGAAACTTACAAGGTAGTCAGGGTAGGTAATGTTATTTTCATTCTTAACCATAAGAAAAGGAGGCTGAGAGGGTAAATGTTCTTTGCATGATTATAGAGCTAAAAATTGACTAAAATGGTTCAGAACGTGCTGTCTTCTTTTAATGTAGAGCTATTTGAACTACTCCCAGCTGCAGTTTTTATGTTATGTTACCTGGATAGAGACTGTTAACTGAAGAAGTACAGATCACAAGATTTATTGTAGAATTTGAATTTTAAAAAATTTCTAATGTTAGCCTTATTTCTCCCCAGAGACATTTTCATGTAGTGATTTAAGACCAGAGGCTGTAGAGTCAGACTTCTTGAGTTTGAATTCTGGCTCCATCTGGCTTTAGGGCCTTAGACTATTTACTTTTCTATGCTTTGTTTTTGAAATCTGTAAAATGGGTATAAGTGAGGATTGAGGGAATGTACACATTTTGTGTTTGGAGCAGGGCTGGATATTATAGTAAGCTACTGTTGTTACTATCATTATTACAATTACCATCCTTTCCTAAAAGTGATTAGAATAAAGAACAGTCTTTAGGGGCTGTCATATTGTTGCATCACTGCAAAATAGGATAGTGGTTAATAGAGTCCTTTTTGGGTCAAATAACCTGAGTATACAACCTATTGCACTCAACTAGCTTGTAAATTTGGACATACTCTTTAGCCTTGTTAAGCTTCAGTTTCTTCTCATATAAAATAGAATATTCATAAATGCCTACCTCAGAGGTTTTTAGAAAGGTTAAATGTGCTGTTATAATAAGTGTTAGCATGTTAGTTCCTGTCACATAGTGCTCAGTTTTATTAATAACAGTAATATTGCCTTAAAGGTGCAAAAGCAGTACTTTCTCAAGTGGTTTCTTTCTGGAAATGTAGTTATTTACTATTAATTGTGTCTTTTAACTTGATAGCAACATTTAAATCATAATGATTCTTGTATTGTTGGCGGAAGCACCATGCCCGTTATTTATTAGTCGCCTCCCACTCTTGTTTTAATTACACTAAATTTAATAAATTGATGGGGTATACCCAAGTCCTCACCATTTTGACAATTTGTCCTAATACATTTGAAAGAATTTTACTTCCAACCTATGAATCCATTATCTCTGTTAACAGGAGGCATTTCTGAACACAGTACCAAGGCTCATTTTACCTTTACACAATTGTTTTTTTTATCACCCCTCCAACACCTCTACAATTCTTTTTTAATGTTTGACCTTTATCAGAGTTCTGTTTAAAGAAACATTAAAAATTTAATGTTAATGAAACGTCTGTTTGATTCATTCATTTAATTAATTTAACAAATATTTGTTGAGTCTACATATAATTCAGGCACTGCTAGGCACTGGAAATACAAAAATGAACAAAGTAAACATGGATACTTTCCTCACAAAGCTTACAGGGAAGTGGGAGGTGGGGTGGGGGGGCACAAATAAAGAGATACAGTGTAATAAATTCTAAACAGGTAATACCAAAGGATCATGAGAAATACAGGAATAGCAGATGCAAAAGACAAGACAAGTTTGAGAAAATTTAAGTTTGGTTTCTAGCATAGAGTGGAGAACTGGATATTGGGAAGAAATGAAGCTCAAGAAAGAAGGGTTGAGATTCTAAAGGACATTTGAACTTGAGTACTGTGAAACTGGTGATGGTTTATATAGGAGAGTGGTTCTCAAATTTGTGTTTAATAAAATTTACTTTGGCTACTGTGGGAAGAACATTGTTGCAGGGGAACGTTAGAGGCAAGGGAACTTGTTAGAGGACTTTTGGGGTACCTAAGGCAAGAGATTATGATATCCTGAACAAGAGTACTAGCCATGAGGATGGAGAGAAGTGACCAGAATGGAGAAATACTTGGAAAGTAGAATGGGCAAGATTTGGTGGTGGATACAGGGCCCCCACATTCAGGGCTTAACTCCGTGGAGCACCCTTTACATTGTGGTCTGTGTGAATGGCATCTCTGGAACATAACGTGAATGCTTCCTGACTTGTACAATTTGGTGATCCTGTGTGGACTGAATGTGGGTTGGGAAGCAAGTTGAGAAGCAGAAAGGAGAATGGTCATGCTCAGATTTTTTTCCCTAGGGCAGTGCTTTCATTCACTGAAATACAGACCACAGTGGGTGACACCATATGTGGAAGTAGAAAGTTTGGTTGAGTGGCTGAGAGAAAGATTCAGTTTAGGATCTGTTGGATTCGTGATCCCTTTGGTCATTGAAATAGATTAGGGATGGTGATTTTGGTTTGGACCTTAAAAAGCATTTAGGTTCATCCATGTCCCCACAAAGGACACGAACTCATCGTTTCTTATGGCTGCATAGTATTCCATGGTGTATATGTGCCACATTTTCCCTGTCCAGTCTATCATCGATGGGCATTTGGGTTGGTTCCAGGTCTTTGCTATTGTAAGCAGTGCTGCAATGAACATGTGTGTGCATGTGTCCTTATAGTAGAACAATTTATAATCCTTTGGATATATACCCAGTAATGGGATTGCTGGGTCAAATGGAATTTCTATTCCTAGGTCTTTGAGGAATCATCACACTGTCTTCCACAATGGTTGAACTAGTTTACACTCCCACCAAAACTGACACAAGAACAGAAAATCAAACACCGCATGTTCTCACTCATAGGTGAGTGTTGAACAATGAGAACACATGGACACAGGGAGGGGAGCATCACACACTGGTATCTGTCGGGGGGAAATAGGGGAGGGACAGCAGGGGGTGAGGAGTTGGGGAGAGATAGCATGGGGAGAAATGCCAGATATAGGTGATGGGGAGGAAGGCAGCAAATCACACTGCCATGTGTGTACCTATGCAACAGTCTTGCATGTTCTTCACATGTACCCCAAAACCTAAAATGCAATTTAAAAAAAAGCATTTAGGTGGAGTCTCAGGATTAGATGAGATTACTTGGAAGTATAGAATCAGGAGAAAAGGGTGACTGGGTAAGTGGGATAGAACTAACATCCACATTTAGCAGATTGGAAAAGGAGCACATAAAGCAGACTGGGGTGGGGGCACAGAGAGTGACGTTGGCAGAAAACATGCAATGGAATTAAGTTTTTTGTTATTGATAGTTTAAAAGTTTTGATTAGTTCTGTCATGTAAGTTTTTAAGATTGTTGCCAAGTTTGAGAAAATCTCTACCATGTTTGTTTTATATTTGAGCTATATGATTCAGGGGATTACATGAGTATATATTTCTGACATGGCAGAACTCCCATTTTGACTAGGCATCCATGAAGCATCCTGTTACAATACATGTCTGAAGACTGGGAAGTATCTCTACAGATGAGCTTTGGGATCTGTACATTGCAAATCTTGTCCGCCACTGCACATGTACATATGGGGCTGGTTACTGTCTAATGCATTCATATCACGGTTCAACTTCTGGTCTAAAACTGGGAAAGTTGACTGTATGGACAGTAGGGGTATCCCTAAAATCTTCCTATCCTGAGATGGTGAGCAATAAATAGTTCATCCTGGTATAAAAATGACTGCTGACTATGTAAATACATTTCATAACACTCAGCTACTTCACAGTCTACATCTCAAAACACTTTGTGCAGGAAAGTTAGAGTGGAAAGGGACAGCAGTCTAGACTGTGGTTAAAATATCTTAGTTTTGAAATTTAGTTTGAAAATGTAGTTTGCAAAAACATAGTCATGTAAAAACTTCCCTGGAGTCCCTCTCTGGGCCTTGGAAGTGGCTTGTACAGGTGAGAGTTCCTAGGGCTTAAGCTTTGTTAACTTCAGAGTAGATCGGCTGTTTTCTCAGTACACATCTTTGAGCCCTATGGGTGTTTAGCAAGCATCTCTTCTCTTGCAACACCAAAGGTTTTGGACGCACAGTCTATACGTCTCAGCTATCAAATTTGTGAACAGCTGAAGGGCTGTGCCTTTTTAGTGCTTGATCTGTCTGGTATTAATTTTTCATTTTATAGGTATGAGTTACAAGAGCTAGCCCTGAAGAGGTAATTTGTTTTCTCTTGCATGTATATCTCCGTTTTTTTAGAGTGTGGGCCTTGAGCCCATGCTCTTCCATCTTTTCTATTATCTTATATCCTGATACCCTCTATTTTCTGTGGCTCTTCCCCTGACTACAAGCAAGTCTGATTTCCCTGCTTAGAGGAATGACACTTTGGCCCTGTCCATGTCCCCTCTCTCTTCTGGCTATCCCCAGTAGTTCTGTGATGGTAAAATTAGTTATTTTCCCCTAAGTTCTTACTGTCCTTGATCCTCTGTAGCATTTGACCTGGTTGGCTATCTTGGCCTTGGTGACATTTCACCCTATTGGTTCCTTGCCTCCTCCTCATAGCTCTTTCTCTGTCACCTTTTCATCTTTTCGTCTTCAGTATCTAGTCCTTGAGAGCTTGACTCTTCAGAGAGCCTCTACTAACATCTCCCAAATTTGTTTCTTAATTGCTCTCTTTTTTTCTCGAGTGCTAGTCTTTTTCCCTGGTTCTGTACTATTACTCCTTGGTTACTGTGCTGTTACTGACCAGAACCCAGCATTGTAAAAAATAGCTCATTGCCATTGCATTCTAGCAGGCCCCCTCTAGCCATTTCTCTTGACTGCCCTTTTTTAATGTGGCTATTGTTGGTTCAGACACAAATTTCAATCTTAGCAATATTTTTGACCTCTACTTATTTTTGCCTACATCCAATCCTTAACTCACGAAGTCCAGTGAGCTTTCCCCTTGCAGTGCCTGCCATGTGTCACCTCATGTTCTGAAGATGGTAGTAAACCTTAATGAGTCTCTTTGGCTGTATTCCTGTATAATCCACCTGTGTGCCTCTGCCAGCTAAATCTTCCCTTAGCATTGTTCTCATCATGTCACCTGTGCACACAGTTTGCAGGACACCTCACTCCTCATGAGACTTCTCATGATGGCCATCTTCTGAGTTAAATATTGGGACAACTTGTTTGACCAAGGGCTTTCTGATTTGTGGATTGATTTATAATTTAGCAATGCATATTATGTGCCAGCTGCTATATAGGTGTTACAGATACAAAAATTAAAACCACAGCCTCTACCCTGAAGTATCTGTCTATTGAGGGAATTGGACAAGAAACATCTGTCATAAAGGGTGACAGATATAATGATAGAAGTCTAAGAGGCAGGGCTCAAAGCTCACCTGGTAGGATTGAGAAAGGCATCCCTGTAGAGGAGCCATCTAGTCTCAGGCATGAAGGATTAGAAAGAACAGTCCAGGCAGATGCAGGGACAGCATGGTTTAGGTAGAACAGCTTGAAAAGAGGAATATGAAAACAGGAAACATTAAGGGATTTGCAGGCAGTGTGGGTACTTGGGGCTTGGCTGTTGGTGAGATGGTGAAGAGTTAGGAGCCAGATTATGAAAGGCATTTGCTGTGACAAAAAGGCCAATTTTCTGAAAGTGATCACGAATCACTCAGGGATTCATTTTAGAGATAAGGAAACAGAGGCATATGTAGGTTATATAATTAGCCCATAGACATCTGATTAACAGGTGGTAGAGCAGAGACACTGTACCAAGTATCTCTGAAGCCAGAAGTCACATGCCTAACCACCATTCTATATGTTATTCTCTTCTTGGATATACAGAGAAGACAGGATGGATTATTATTATTATTATTATTTTATTATTTTTTAGACAGAGTCTCGCTATCACCCAGCCTGGAGTGCAATGGTGCAATCTCAGTTCACTGCAACCTCTACCTATTGGGTTCAAGCGGTTCTTCAGCCTCAGCCTCCTGAGTAGCTGGGATTATAGGGACACCCACCACACCCAGCTAATTTTTATATTTTAATAGAGACAAGTTTCCACCATGTTGGCCAGGCTGGTCTTGAACTCCTGACCTCAAGTGATCTACCTGCCTCGGCCTCCCTCAGTGCTGGGATTACAGGTGTGAGCCACCGTGCCCAGCCAACAAGGTGAATTTTTAAAATATATGTAGGAGGGAGAATCCACAGGACTTGTGGATGTTCATTCATTCAAACATTTCTTCAGTGTCTGTAATGTACCCTGTAGAGGATTAAGCATGAGAAAACAGACATAACTTCTCCCTTCAGTAACACACAGTGTAGCTGAGTAGTCAAATAAATCTGCAATTACAGTACAGTGTCATGAGTGCCCTAGTAAAGCTTTGGAAAGAGCACAGAGGGCAGCTCTGAATCAGACTGGGTAGGAGACAGGGAAGGAAGAGGCAGCGTTTGATTGAGACTTGAGAAGCATTGTACAGGTTCACAGTAGAAAGGAGGATGTCCAGGCAGCGGGATCAGCAGAGCTAAAGGTCATGTATTAATGGCATGGTCCTGAGCACTTCGACTTGCCCGTGGGGTTGTAAGCAATTCTGTGTACTATGGAAGGTGACACGGGGGATAGAGTTTGAGTTGAGTGGTACATTCTCCCTTCATTTTTTATTTGTTAATTTTTCATGTGTGTACCTACTAGATTTTAAGTTCCTGGAGGGTCGTGACATCATCTTAGATGTCATGAGTGCTAACCTTGGCTTTGTCTATTACAGCTGTTCAGCTAATGTTTATTGAGTGACCAGTCTAGATTATTATGACATTAGGCTAGAATTAGTGAGTTTCTCCTCTTACTGTGGTTAACATAGGACTGTCAAATCTAATTTATTAAAGAATTATACTCTTCACTACTTCTTCATTGTCTCTTAAAGAGAAGAAAAATGAAGCTACTCATGATATAGACTAGCCCAATCAGTTTGATTCTTTGTCAAATAATAATTTGGGGCAACAAAAAGACTTGATTAAAAATAGTTTTTTAACATGATTGTTTTGTTGAGCTTATATAAGTTTAAAACTTATTTCCCAACCAACAGGATGGATAACCTCACTTCAATTTAGTCTTAGTGTAGCCTGTCTAGCCATAAGTCTTTTAAGATTTGTGATATCTTTGAATTTTATATAGCAGTAATTTTAACCTAGTAGCATCAAGGAGTCAAAATTTCTTACATTCTGTCTCTGAAAATGACCACTCCTAAAATAGGAACACCTCAGGGATCTGGGAGCCTCCATTAGCTGATGCTTACAATTGGAGTTTGAACTAAGTAAAAAAGGCCTCTGGGTAATTTTATATAATAAATGCTGTTCACCTACTATATTTTTTTGCTATGATCTTAATGTCTGTGTCTCCCCAAATTCATATGTTGAAAACTAATCCCCAATATGATGGTATTAGTAGGTGGGACCTTTGGGAGGTGAGAGCTCTCATGAATGGGATTAGTGACCTTATTAAAAAAAGAAACCCCAGGGAGCTGCCTTGTCCCTTCTCCCATTTAAGGTTATAGCAAGAAGATTAACCCTCAACAGACATCAAATCTGCCATGATCTTGGACTTTCCATTCTCAAGAATGGGGAGAAATAAATTTCTGTTGTTCATAAGGTACCCAGTTTATGGTAATTTGTTATTGTAGCCCAACTGGACTAAAACAAGTTTAGGATATCCACTTATATTTCATAATAGACAAAACACCAAACAACAATAACAGACCCAAGGTTTATGTGTGTATGAAGCCCTGCTCTGGTGTTCCACTGATGCAGCTCTGGAGGAGGCTGTGGTTAACACTGCAGGGGCCTCCAGAGGGCTTGGCTTTGGGTTTGCCTGAAATCTGCAATCCTGGAGGCCTATCCCAGGATCCAGGATCCAGGGATGTAGGTAGTGTCCCTAAGATGAAGACCCTCCTTCAGTTTGTTTGACTTCTGTGATCACAAGCAGCCAGATGGGCTGCTTGGGAGGTAGGAGACATTTCCCTTGCGGCTTATGGAATCAGTACTGTGCTTTTGCAGTGACTGGCGCTGTGCTGATAACTGCAAAGAAGCAAGACCATGAGTGATGAAGGGCTCAATAGGGGGTTTGATGATTCTGGAGGTGGTGATCTGGGGAACAGACAGGGAAGGTGGCATGGAAGAGATGGGGTCTAAGAAGGCCTAGAAGGATGGATAGGGTCTGGTTTAGGTGGAAGAGGGTTGATGGCTTCTCTAATGGGATCCATCTTAACTTCTTAGAGATACAGATGGATAGCAGAATGGTAGGATGGAAATTGCTGTGGCACCTTTCTTGAATGGCACATCAAAGCCCAGACCTGTTCACTCAGGAGAGATTTTTGGGATGGAGAACAGTGGTTTGTCTCTTAAAGATTCTTACATTTTATGTGACACTTTAGCATTTAAACTTCACGCTTTCGAAATACCAAATTGAGAGGTCAGAGGAAAAGACGATAAAGAGTACAGGCACTCAGTCAGTTGACATGAGTAAAGTCAAATATTTGGGCCTCATTAGAATCTTTCTTTTGGTTTGTTATCTCTTAGGGAATACAGTAAATGAGGAAGATATGCCTGGGTCCCAGGGGTCTATTTTAACCTGCCGTTTAGAGCTTGCTTTATTGACATTTCAAATCACCCAAGCCAGTGAACACATTCGTGATGACCCTGAAGCTGATCATGGGGGAAAATGTTTTATAAAACTAGGGGCATCCTTTAGGTAGATGAAGCAGACGAAATCAGGACAAAATGAGCACGTTAATGAGGGTTGAACATAGGCCATAAAAAATATTAAAAAACATATAAAACTGTCATCAATGATAAAATGTTCTAAGCTATTAGTAAGTTACTGAAATATATCTAATGCTTTTCTGATTCTTGACTTGTTCTCTTTGAGTAATGAGTCACCGCAGTTTCTGCCACCTTGGATGGAGACCAGTGTGCACAGGGCAGAGCACTGAGGAGGCACTTGGTAAATGTTCACTGAGTGAAAGGTGAGTAAAGCCAGAGAGAGTTGTTGCTGTTCATTGTCCATGAACACCAGGCAAAAGTTGTAAATTAATTTGATATTTTAAAAGGAAAACTAAAAAAAGATAAATTCTGTAGCCAGAATAGTGGAGATACACAAAAATAGATAACTCAGTCATTCCATGGATCCTGTACCAGAACAGAATTTGCAATACCATTTAGAATACGTCTGGAACCGTGTCTCAATCACAATAGAAAATGAGCTTTTATCATAACAAAGTGCTCTGAGCTGTATAGTTTTCTTGACTTTTTTTTTTTTTTTTTTTTGAGACAGAGTCTCACTCTATTGCCCAGGCCTGGAGTGCACTGGTACGATCTCAGCTCACTGCACCCTCCACCTCCCGGGTTCAAGTGATTCTCCTGTCTCAGCCTCCTGAGTAGCTGGGATTACAGGCGTGCACCACCATGCCTGGCTAATTTTCGTATTTTCAGTAGAGAGAAGGTTTCACCATGTTAGTTGGGCTGGTCTTGAACTCCTGACCTCAGGTGATCCACCTGCTTTGGCCTCCCAAAGTGCTGGGATTACAGGCGTGAGCAACCACACCTGACCCTTCTGGACATTTTCAGCTTATTATATTTGACCCTTGCAACTGGGTTCAGTGAGTTATTTAGAGTAACTGTTACTTGAATAGGAAGACAAAGAGCTGGAAAGGTTAAATGACATGCCCAAAGTCATGTGAATAGTGACATAACTCAGAACTCTGTGCTGTTTCCAGTAACCTCTATCAGGTCCCCTCTTATGGAATTCAGTAATGATGTGGACTTTACTGAGTCAATCCCATACCACTGCAAACCATTGAATGTGGATTCAGTGGTGCTACAGACTGTTGTGTCCTACCTCAAATCCGTATGTTGAAATCCGAATCCCCACTGTGATGGTATGTGGAGACCGGGCCTTTGGGAGGTAATTGGGTCATGAGGGTGGAGCCCTCATGCTGGGATTACTACCCTTATTAAAAAGAGACAGGAAAGAGCTTCTTCTTTCCCATCCCTCACCCCTCTTCTCTCTGGATCTTTCTCTGTCTCTGTCCTCTGCCTTGTGAAGATACAATGAGAAGACAGCCATCTGCAAACCAGGAAGAGGGCCCTCACCAAACACCAGGTCTGCTGGCATCTCGATCATGGACTTCTCCGTATCCAGAATTGTGAGAAATAAATATTTCTTGTTTAAGCCACCCAGTGTATGGTATTCTTAAAATAGCCTCCTGAGCTAAGAGACATGAAAACTAGAATCTGTCTGCATATCAATGGGATTATAAATGTACAATGTATTTTAAGGGGATGATCTCCAAAATACAGTACTTAGCACATAATATGAAGTTAATAAATGTTTGCTAGATGAATGAATGCAAGCAGTATAGAGTGAGAACGAAGTATTCAGATGAAATTTTAAGTTTGGCTAAAATCACTTGTCTGAACATTTAAAGACCTTTCATCATCAATGAGGATTATTTTAATTCTCTTTTGTAGGATTGTATTCAGAGTGTTCCTCCCCTAAAATGTTTTTTGAATACCAAATGAATGTAAAAAGGAATAGGGTTATAATGTTGTTTCTCATGTGGAACTCTTGTTTATGGCAGTTCAAATAGACTTACTATTAGCTAATATTTATATGCATCCTACTGTGTGGCAGGCATTGTACCAAGGGCTTTGCATATATTATCTTAATCCTAGAAACACACAGAACAGGTTTTCCTGTGAAGCTGGGGGGTCAAGCAGAAGCTAGTCTGACTTAGACACTCATATTCTTCCTTGTACACCGCAGTGGTTGCTGAGCCGCTGTCAGGGTTAACACAAGAAGCACTGCAGCTGGAGAAGGCAGGCTGGCAGCTGGCATTTCCTCGGTATTACTGCCATCCACTGGATCTTCTGAAAATAGCAGTATGCCCGTGTCAGAAAGCATTCTGCTAGGAATAAAAATGAAAGTGAATTTTACATTCTTAAGATTTTGGCCAGGCGCGGTGGCTCATGCCTGTAATCCTAGCACTTTGGGAGGCCACGGCGGGCAGAATGCCTGAGCTCAGGAGTTCGAGACCAGCTTGGGCAACATGGCAAAACCCCTGTCTCTACTAAAACTACAAAAAGTTAGCTGGGCGTGGTGGTACATGCCTGTAGTCCCAGCAACTCTGGAGGCTGAGGCACGAGAATCACTTGAGCCAGGGAGGCAGAGGTTGCAGTGAGCCAGAATCTCACCACTGCACTCCAGCCTGAGTGATAGAGTGAGACCCTGTCTATCTGTAAGTCTCCTTCTAGTTCATATAGCAAAAATGAAGATGTAATCTTTGATCACGTTGTTCAGTATTGAAACCTGGAAGGAGGATACAGTGAAAGGAGGGAGTGTGGCAGGTAGTTTGTTATGGCAAGTTCATTCATTCAGCCAACAGACAGGCCCTGGAGGCCCCCTCTGTGCCAGTCAATGTAGTAGTTGGCTTTCGTAGGTGGCACACAGGAAGGGATGTCAGAGTTTATTTGGGCCCTATTATGAGACATTGCATTTACTCTGTCTTGTAGCCTGACAGTCCTGGGCCATGGTCATGTCGGGAAGCTGTGGGATCATGGTGGAGTATCCAGATGGGGAGCATACCTCAAAGTCAGTGCCTAACCATGGTTAGGTCAGAACTCCATCTTCCTCCATCAAGGAGAGCCCCCTTCCTAATGTATCATAAGGTCTTTTTAAGAACCTGGGGGGAGTGTGTGGGAAGCATTTTTCCTCCCCTCAGTACTAGATTTAAGCTAAATATGGACTAAATTTTGAAGTGGAGGAGGTGTCACAAAAATGTAGTTAGAAAGGGCTGTTCTTCCTTGAGAGAGGGGTGTGTATGTGTGCATGTGTGCATGGACATGGTGGGCAATGGCTGTTTGCGTGTAATAGACAGGTCTGCTTTACTGGCCTACACAGATACCTGCTTCTCTTCTACTTCCCCTGCCTCTTAGTTTCTAACATCAGTGAGTCATTTTGATGTTTACTTTATGAGGCCCTATTTGAGTAGTAAAATACAGGGATTTTGTTTAGTCTCACTTGGGTAATTGAATAGGCATTTCTGTAACATCAGAGCAAAACTGTAACTATTAGGTCAAGGCAGATTCTGAATCATGATGAAGCAGCACATTTGCTATGGCAAAAAGCCAAGTTGACACCAAGAAGTGTCATAGTTTTGCGGTCACTGGTTTGATTTCCCAAAGATTATACCATATTCAGTCCTCTCTTTTCTACTCTGTGTACCAAGTCTTTTGTGAGTGCTAAACATCTTTGAGTTATCTGTGATTAGGTACTGCTCATTGGACAGGTGTTAGTTTATTAGAATGGTGAAAAGACCAAAGGAAGGGCTTCACTCACAGTTCTGCCTAACAATAAATAGAGTTGACTGAGGTGCCAGTCTGTTTTTCCAGGTAAAGTTGCTATCTGGCTGGGCATGGTAGCCCATGTCTGTAATCCTAGCACTTTGGGAGGCTGAGGCAGGTGGATCACTTGAGGTCAGAAGTTCAAGACCAGCCTGGCCAACATAGTGAAACCCCATCTCAACTAAATATACAAAAATTAGCTGGGTGCAGTGACATGCACCTTTAGTCCCAGCTACTCGGGAGGCTGAAGAAGGAGAATCTCTTGAACCTGGGAGGTGGAGGTTGCAATGAGCTGAGATCACACCACTGCACTCCAGCCTGGGTGGCAGAGCGAGATTCTGTCTCAAAAAAATAAAAATAAATAAAGTTGCTATAGACCTAATTTTAACCCCAACATCCTACAGTTCAAGACTCAGGGCAGTATTATCCCTAGAGTCTGGCAATAGTGGAAGCTCTGCATGGTTACAGACTTGATCACATCCTCACCTCTGGCCCTGGACTAGCCAGCAGCCTCAAAGTGCCAGAGGGCTCCTGCCAAATACATTTCCCTCCTGGCTTGCCAGAATGCCTGAAAATCCTGTACTAGAATTCTTAGAGACATAAACATTTTAAACTTAGCTCAGCTATGACTATGATTTGAAAATAGTAACATATGAGCTAATTAATCTATTAGCAAAGATAATTTTATCAGCCCTATGTTTTGGACAGGAGGATCCTGAAGGAACCTAAAAGCAGGCCTTGGGAGGCAAAAGCCAAGGTAGGGTTTAGGTTAAGTCAGAAATGAAAAAGGTGATTTAAGTGGGGAAGTGAAGAATAAGAATAAGAAGGTAAGCATAGTCTTTTCACCTCCGACAGGCTCAGAGTTTTGCCTTAGTTGGTGTTGGAGAGGCTGAGATCCCAGGCTCACAAATTTAACATAGAAGGCACAGTTTAATGATACTTTTCCATAGGCTTGAAGATACCATTGGGGCATTATGGGACACAAATGAACTTTAAAACCAGGCATCCCTGCTCCTGTAGTCAACTGGCTGTGCTTCTTTGCAAAAGTGCTCCTTCTTAAGCCCAGAATTCTCCACCAGTTGGCCTAAGCCAGATGAAGCAAAAATCAGTTATCCTCTAACAGTCTCTGCAGAGCTTCACTCTGCACTTGGTGAAGACCAGCTCAGCATCTGAGTCTGAAGCCTGTGCATGTGGATTATTCCCTGCTTTCAGGACTTCCCTGACCTGAAAGAGTGAGTAGGCATTTACCCTTAGATCTACTTGACCAAAGCAAACTGTGTTTCCTAGAACAATGAGGGAATCTTCCCAAAGGAAAAAGAAAATCCAGGAAACACACAAGAATGAAGAGAATGCATCTGACTCTCCAAATGGTGGCTTTAATTTTGTTTTTTCATGTCTGTTGTAATGGGTACCTGGAATTTGATTTTGTCGCTTTTTACTCACCTTACTACCTTTTCTATCCAAGAAACCCTAATTTGGATAATCAGAGTAAGTCAGTCAAAATGTTCAAATTGGGTGTAAAGTCTATCAGGTAAGTATCAGCCCTTACAATCTGAAATATTGTCAATTCAAGCTACACTGCATGTTTGTAATCTCACTTTTCATCACACTTGATTTATCCTTGCATTTGACAAAGAAGCAGAACAAAGAAATTTTCTCCAAGCAACCACATGGCAGCACTAAGCACCAGAGGATTTTGAACCCAGGCCTGGTGAAAATTCAGAAGCGGAGAAAATCATGTAAGGCAATGAGGCTTCTTAGGAAAATTTGAAAGATTTTGTTAATCAGTCAACCTAACTAACTGTAAATGACCTGAATTCAGGACTAAGATTTCCATAATTATAGTGATCAATGTTAATTTTAATTATATTACCTTTAACACTTGTTAGAAGGAAAGCAAATAATCTCATTTTCATGTATAATTACTCTTCACAGACTTCATATGCTTTTTACTTAGCTTGGAGCAATGAGTCATTTTTTAAAGGACTACATTATTAGCTTTGATTTAATTTGCCTGGGCTGAGTTTAAAATATTTGTGTTTCTAAGAAGTCTAGGACAGGATTTTCAGGCATGAGATGGCTCTGTGCTTTCTATTTTGGTACTTGGATGTGAAATTTTATACCTCTTATTCCCATAAGCTAGCATATATAATAGTGTTGTACATTGTGAATTTCATGATGTATTCATTGGTCCACAACATTGAAACATAAAAACTGAATCTGAATTATAGGAGTGGGGTCATATTATAAATTCATAAAAATCTAATTATTTTAATCAAATATTGATACAATACTGGGTACTGGGGGTAAAATAGGAATTCTAAAAACCATCATTGTTTAAAACCTATTAAGTGGGCTCCTAAGGACAATAAAAATAAAATAAAATAGAACAGCAATATGTGTTAGATGAATTAAGAACTAGGATAAAGGATTCATTACTGTGGTCTAATATCAGCAAGAAGACTTCTTAGTGGGAGGTGAAACTTAAAAAGTTTAGGAGCACTCCTAGAAAAAGATAGTGGATTAAGCACATTTTTTTCTTCTCCTTATCTTTCCTCAGATCCTAGTAAAATAATAGTAAAAAATTATAAATGAATAAATCATAAATAGCAAAAAGCAGGGGAACAGTGCACTAGGAAACAAAAATTATTAATACATTTTAGAAAGATGAAGGTGGAGGGAGTCACAAAAAGGATTTGCATGAGGGAGCATAAGGAAAGTATTATGGGCTAAATTGTATTCTCTTCAAATTCATATGCTAAAGTCCCACCCCCCAGTACCTCAGAGTGTAACTAATTTGGGGATAGGGTCTTTAAAGAGGTAATTAAGTTAAAGTGACATCATTAGGGTGGGCCCTAATACGATATGATTGTTGTTCCTATGTGAAGTAGGTTAGGACACAGGCATATATGGAGGGAAGACCATGTGAAGACACAGGGAGAAGACAGCCATCTGCAAGCCAAGGAGAGAAGGCACCAACCCTACTGGCACCTTGATCTTGAAGAAACCAACCCTACTGGCACCTTGATCTTGAACTTCTAACTTCCAGAACTGTGAGAAAATAAAGTTTTATTGTTTAAGCCATCCAGTCTATGGTACTTCATTATGGCAGTCCTAGCAACTGAGTACAGATGGTACTTACATTCTAGAACTCTTGAGAAGCTCTGGACTAGGGAACACTAGATACAGTAAAGGGTATACAGTCTGTTGGGTAAATATCAGCTGGTATTTTGGAAAATTCTCAGTCATTATTGCTTCAGATATTTCTTCTGTTCCTTTCTCTCTTCTTATGGTATTCCCATTATGTGCATGTTACATCTTTTGTAATTCTCCCACAGTTCTTGAATATCTTTTTTCCTTCTTTTTTCTCTTTGCATTTCAGTTCAGATATTTTGTGTTATTACATTTGGGCTTGTGATTTATTTCAAGTTAAGTTATGTAAAAATTGCACTAGGTAATGCATTGTCTAGACCTTCTAGCATTATGCAGAATAAAGAATGGTGAGAATGAACTTTCTTGCCTCGTACCTTAGGGAGATCTTAGGGAGAAAGCATTCATTCTTTTATCTCATTAGGTATAACTAGCTGTAGGTTTTTGTAAATATTTTTATCAAGTTGAGGAAAGTTCCTTCTATTTCTTTTTTCCCCCTTCATTAAAAATAATACATTTAGGAATGAACCTACCTTTTCTCTCCAGGAAAGTCCCCTCAATTTCTGTTACTCAGAGAGTTTTTATCAAGAATCTCTGTTGAATTTTTTCAAATGCTTTTTCTGCATCAAGGTTTGACCATATTTTTTTTTTCATTTGCCCAATATGATAGATTATATTGATTGAATTTTAAATATTGAACTAGACTTGCATCCCTGGAATAAATCCCACTGGGACATGATGTATAATTCATTTTCTATAATGCTGAATTCTATTTGCTTAATATTTTGTATCTGTGTTCATGAAGGATATTATCTGTGGTTTTCTTTCTTTTTTAATATTCTTTGTCTGGCTTTGGTATTAGGGTAATAGGATATTCAAAAATGAATTAAGAAATCTCTATCTTCTGGAAGAAATTATGTAGAATAGATGCTAATTCTTATTAAACAAGGGATCAAATTATTCAGTGAATCAATCTGCACCTAGAGATTTATTTTTTGGGGAGTTTTAAAATGATAAGTTAAATTTTCTTAATATTATAGGCTATTCAGATTATCTATTTCATAATAGGAGATGTGTGGTTATTTGTGTCTTTTGAGTTATTGATTTATTTTTTCTGAGTTGTCAAGTTTGTGTGTGCAATATTCCCTTATCCTTTGATGTCTGTAGGGTCTATAGTGATAGTTTCTGTTTTATTCCTGATATTGGCAATTTGTGTCTTTTCTTTTTACTGTGTATAATTTCAGTTATTTTACATTTGTTGAGGTTTGTTTTATGTCCCAATTTATGATCTGTCTTGGTATGTGATTTGTGGACTCTTGAAAAATCTGTTGATTCTGCTGCTGTGGGGTGGAATATTTTATAAATGCTAACCTGTTGGTTGATGGTATTGAGTTTTTCCATATCCTTGATGATTTTATGTTTAGTTCTTCTATCAGTTGTTGAGAGAGTGTGGAAGTCTCCAGTTATAATTATGGATTTCTCTATTTCTTTTATCAGTTATATCAGTTTTCATTTCATATGTTTTGCAGTTCTATTTTTGGGTGCATGCACATTTAGAATTACTACGTCTTTTTAGTTGATTTATCCCATTGTTATTATGTAATGTCCCTTCTTGTTTTTCGTAATTTTCTTTGCTCTGAAGTCTACTTTATCTGATATTAATATAACCATCATTGCTTTCCTTTGATTAATGTTTGGATGATATGTCTTTTTCCATTCTTTTACTTTCAATACTTTTATATAATTATATTTGAAGCAAGTTTGTTATAGACAGCATGTAGTTGGGTCATGTTTTGTAACTCAACATGCCATCTCTGTCTTTTAATTTGTTTTTAGACCATTTACATTAAACATAATTACATTAGAATGTACATCTGCCATTTTATTTTTTGTTTTCTGCTGTTTTCATTTGTTGGTTTTTTTTTTTTTTTGCCTTCCTATGTGTTACTGAAATATATTTTAGAATTCCATTTTGATTTATCTATATAATTATGAAAAACATATGTCTTTTTTTGGGGGGTGCTGTAGGTATTACATTATATATACATGACTTATTGCAGTCTACTGGTGTTATTTACCAGTTCAAGCAAAGTACAGAAACCTTACCTTCCTTTTTGTTCTGTCAACCTTCCCTACTTAGAGTTGTCTTAAATATTTCCTGTACATACATTTAGAATCACATAGGACAATGCTTTGATTTTTGTTTCAACCTTCAAACATAATTTAGAAAATTCAAGAAGAAAAACCTGTTGTATTTGTTCATTGCTTTTGCTTACTGTGTTGTTTCTTTCTTCCTAATGTTTCAAGTTTCTCTTTTTGTCATTTTTTTCTGTTTTGAGAATTTCCTTTACCCATTTTTTTTTTTTTGGTAGTTTTGCTGGTGAAAAATTATATTAGTTTTCCTTCATCTGATAGTTTCTTTATATATATATATATATATATAATTCCTAAAATATATTTTTGCTGGACATAGAATTCTTGGTTGACAGTTGTTTTGTTTTATTTTATTTTATTAATTAATTTATTTTTGATATGGAGTCTTGCTCTATCACCCAGGCTGGAGTGTAGTGGTGTGACCTTGGCTCACTGCAACCTCCACCTCCTGGGTTCAAGGGATTCTCAGCTTCCTGAGTAGTTGGGATTACAGGCATGCACCACCACACCCAGCTATTTTTTTTCCTTGTGTTTTTAGTAGAGATGGGGTTTCACCATGTTGGCCAGGCTGGTCTCCAACTCCTGACTTCAAGTGATCCACCCAACTTAGCCTCCCAAACTGCTGGAATTACAGGCATGAGCCACTGTGCGTAGCTGGTTGACAGTTGTTTTCTTTCAATACTGAAAAATATTGTGCCACTTATTTCTGCCCTACATGGTTTCTGATGAAAAATTTGTTGTTGTTTTTCTGTAGGTAAGTTGTCATTTTTCTTCGGCTGCTTTCAATATTTTTAAATTTGCATTTAGGTTTCAGAAGTTGGTATGGATTTCTTTTAATTGATCACGTTTGGAGTTTGCCCAACTTCTTGAATTTGTAGATCTTTGTCTCCTGGCAAATTTGGGAATTTTTCAGCCATTACTTCTTTGAGTGCTTTTTCAGTCTTACTGCCTTTGTCCTCTCCTTCTGAAACTTTGATTACATTAACGTTATTTTTTTAATAGTCCCACAGGTCCTTGAGATAAACTGTTCATTTTATTTCAGTCTATTTTCTCTGTATTTTTCAGATTGACTAATTTCTATTGTTTTATTTCTCAATTCACAATTTCTTTCCTGTGTTTCCTCCTCTTACTATTGAGCCCATCCACTGAGATTTTTATTTCAGTTATTTTATTTTTGAGTTTTAAAATTTTCATTTAGTTCTTTATATTGTCGATTTTCTATATTTTATTTGTTTCAAGCTGGTTTGTAATTGCTTGTTGAAGCATTTTTATTGTGGCTGCTTTATTATTTATTTTTGAAAAAAGAAAATTTTAATTTAAAATTTTTTATATTTTTGTTATTTATGTATTTTCTCTGGTATTTGGCTTTTTTCTCCCATAGATTATTAGAGTACAAGTGGTACTTGGTTACATGAGTAAGTTGTTTAGTGGTGATTTGTGAGATTTTGGTGTACCCATCACCCAAGCAGTATACACTGCATCCTATTTGTAGTCTTTTATCCCTTGCCTCTCTCACCCTTCCTTCTAGGTCCCCTAAAGTCCACTGTGTCATTCTTATGCTTTTGCATCCTCATAGCTTAGCTCCCACATAACAGTGAGAACATGCAATATTTGGTTTTCCATTCCTGAGTTACTTCACTTAGAATAATAGTCTCCAATATCGTCCAGGTTACTGCAAATGCCATTAATTCATTTCTTTTTATGGCTGAGTAGTATTCCATTGTATGTATATACCACAGTTTCTTTATCCACTCATTGATTGATGGGCATTTGGGTTGGTTCTTTGATTTTGCAGTTGTGAATTGTACTGCTATAAACATGCATGTGTAAGTATCTTTTTTGAATAATGACTTCTTTTCTTCTGGGTAGATATCCAGTAGTGGGATTGCTGGATCAAATTGTAGTTCTACTTTTAGTTCTTTAAGGAATCTCCACATTGTTTTCCATAGTGGTTGTGCTAGTTTACACTCCCACCAGCAGTGTAGAAGTGTTTCCTGATCACGGCATCCATGCCAACATCTACTGTTTTTTAATTTTTTGATTATGGCCATCTTGCAGGAGTAAGGTGGTATTGCATTGTAGTTTTGATTTGCATTTCCCTAATTATTAGTGATATTGAGCATTTTTTCATATGTTTGTTGGTCATTTGTATATCTTCTTCTGAGAATTGTCTATTCATGTTTTTAGCCCACTTTTCAATGGGATCATTTGTTTTTTCTTACTGGTTTGTTTGAATTTATTGTAGATTCCAGATATTAGTCCTTAGTCAGATGTATAGATCATGAAGATTTTCTCCCACTCAGTGGGCTGTCTGTTTACTTTGCTTACTGTTCCTTCTGCTGTGTAAAAGCTCTTTAAGTCCCAACTATTTATCTTTGTTTTAATTGCATTTGCTTTTGGGTTTTTGGTCATGAAATCCTTGCCTAAGTCAATGTCTATAACAAGGGTTTTTCCAATGTTATCTTCTAGTACTTTTATAATTTCAGGTCTTAGATTTAAGCCCTTAATCCATCTTGAGTTAATTTTTGTGTAAGGTGAGAGATGAGGATCCAGTTTCATTCTCCTACACGTGGCTGGTCAATTATCTCAGCACCATTTGTTGAAAAGGGTATCCTTTCCCCACTTTATGTTTTTGTTTGCTTTGTCAAAGATTAGTTGGCTGTAAGTATTTGGGTTTATTTCTGGGTTCTCTATTCTGTTGCATTGGTCTGTGTGCCTATTCTTGTATCTGTACTACTGCTGTTTTGGTGACCATGGCCTTATAGTATAGTTTGAAATCAGGTAGTGTGATGCTTCCAGATCTGTTCTTTTTGCATAGTCTTGCTTTGGCTATATGCACTCTTTTTTGGTTCCCTATGAATTTTAGGATTTTTTTTCTAATTTTGTGAAGAATGATGGTGGTATTTTGATGGGGATTGCATTGAATTTGTCGATTGCTTTTGGCAATATGGTCATTTTCACAATGTTGATTCTACCTATCCATGAGCATGGGATGTGTTTCTATTTGTTCGCATTGTCTGTGGTTTCTTTCAGCAGTGTTTTATAGTTTTCCTTGTAGAGTTCTTTTGCCTTCTTGTTTAGGTATATTCCTAGGTATTTTATTTTATTTTATTGCAGCTATTGTAAAAGGGGTTGATTTGATTCTCCACTTGGTTTGACTGATTCTTGATTTGATTCTCCACTTCATTGCTGTTGGTGTATAGAACAACTACTGATGTGTGTATACATTAATCTTGTATCTGGAAGCTTTGCTGAATTATTTTGAGTTCTAGGAGCTTTCTGGAGGAGTCTTTAAGGTTTTCAAGGTAAAACATGTTGTTAGCAAACCGTGACAGTTTGACTTCCTCTTTATTGATTTGTATGCCCTTTATTTCTTTCTCTTGTCCGATTGCTCTGGATAGGACTTCCAAGACTATGTTGAAGAGGAGTGGTGAGAATGGGCATCCTTGTCTAGTTCCAGTACTCAGAGGGAATGCTATATCAATTTTTCCCCATTCAGTGTTATGTTGGCTGTGGGTTTGTTATAGATGGCTTTTATTACATTGAGATATGTCCCTTGTATCCCAATTTTGCTGAGAGTTTTAATCATAAAGGATGCTGGATTTTAGCAAATGCTTTTTCTGCATCTATTGAGATGATCATATGATTTTTGTTTTTAATTCTGTTTATGTAGTGTATCACATTTATTGACATGTATATGTTAAACTATCCCTGCATCCCTTGTATGAAGCTCACTTGATTAGGTGGATTATATTTTTGATATGTTGTTGGATTCGGTTAGCTAGTATTTTATTAAGGATTTCAGCGTCTGTATTCATCAGGGATATTGGCCTGTAGTTTTCTTCGTTGGTTATGTCCTTTCCTGGCTTTGATATTAGGGTGATGCTCGCTTCATAGAATGAATTAGGGAGGATTTCTTGTTATTGGTCTGTTCAGGGTATCTAATTCTTCCTGATTTAAGCCAGGAGAGTTGTATTTTTCCAGAAATTTATCCATCTCTTCTAGGTTTTCTAGTTTATGTAGATAAAGGTGTTTATAGTAGCCTTGAATTATCTTTTCAAAGAACCAGCTTTTAGTTTCATTTATCTTTTGTATTTTTGTTTGTTTCAATTTCATTTGGTTCTGCTCTGATCTTGGTTGTTTCCTTTCTTTTACTGGGTTTGGGTTTGGTTTGTTTTTGTTTCTCTAGTTCCTTGAGGTGGGACCTTAGAATGTCAGTTTGTGCTCTTTCAGACTTTTTGGGTTAGGCATTTAGGGCTATGAACTTTCTTCATAGCACTGCCTTTGCTGTACCTAAGAGGTTTTGATAGATTGTGTCACTATTGTCATTCAGTTAGAAGAGTTTTTTTTTTTAAACTTTAAGTTCTGGGGTACATGTGCAGAACATGTAAGTTTGTTACATAGGTATACATGTGCCATGGTGCTTTGCTGCATCCATCACCCAATCATCTACATTAGGTGTTTATCCTAATGCTATCCTCCCCTAACCCTCTACCCCCTGCTATCCCTCCTCTAGCCCACCACCCCCCAACAGGCCCTGGTGTGTGATGTTCCCCTCTCTGTATCCATGTATTCTCATTATTCAGCACCCACTTATGAGTGAGAACATGTGGTGTTTGGTTTTCTGTTCTTGTGTCAGTGTGCTGAGAATGATGGTTTCCAGCTTCATCCATGTCCCTGCAAAGGACATGAACTCATCCTTTTTATGGCTGCATAGTATTTCAAGGTGTATATGTGCCACATTTTCTTTATCCAGTCTATTATTGATGGACATTTGGGCTGGTTCCAAGTCTTTGCTACTGTGAACAGTGCTACAATAAACATACATGTGCATGTGTCTTTATAATAGGATGATTTATAATCCTTTGGGTATATACCCAGTAATGAGATTGCTAGGTCAAATAGTATTTCTAATTCTATATGCTTGAGGAATCGCCACACTGTCTTCTACAATGGTTGAACTAATTTACACTTTTACCAACAGTGGAGAAGCATTCCTATTCCTCCACATCCTTTCCAGCATCTGTTGTCTCTTGTGTTTTCAATGATCACCATTCTAACTGACATGAGATGGTATCTCAATGTGGTTTTGATTTGCATTTCTCTAATAACCAGTGATGATGAGCTTTTCTTCTCGTGTTTGTTGGCTGCATAAATGTCTTCTTTTGAGAAGTGTCTGTTCATATCCTTCATCCACTTTTTGATGGAGTTGTTTGTTTTTTTCTTCTAAATTTTTTTAAGTTCTTTGTAGATTCTGGATATTAGCCCTTTGTCAGATGGGTAGATTGCAAAAATTTTTTCCCATTCTGTTAGTTGCCAGTTCACTCTAATGATAGTTTCTTTTGCTGAGCAGAGAATTCTTTAGTTTAATTAGATCCCATTTGTCAGTTTTGGCTTTTGTTGCCATTGCTTTTGTTGTTTTAGTCATGAAGTCTTTGCCCATGCCCATGTCCTGAATGGTATTGCCTAGGTTTTCTTCTAGGGTTTTTATGGTTTTAGGTTTTGCATTTAAGTCTTTAATCCATCTTGAGTTAATTTTTGCATAAGGTGTAAGGAAGGGGTCCAGTTTCAGTTTTCTGCATATGGCTAGCCAGTTTTACCAACATCACTTATTAAATAGGGAATCCTTTCTCCATTGCTTGTTTTTGTCTGGTTCTTCAAAGATCAGATGGTTGTAGATTTGTGACGTTCCAAGGCCTCTGTTCTGTTCCATTGGTCTGCATTTCTGTTTTCATACCAGCACCATGCTGTTTTCATTACTGTAGCCTTGTAGTATAGTTTGAAGTCAGGGAGCATGATGCCTTCAGATTTGTTCTTTTTGCTTAGTATTATCTTGGCTATATGGGCTCTTTTTTGGTTCCATATGAAATTTAAAGTAGTTTTTTCTAGTTCTATGAAGAAAGTCAATGGTAGCTTGGTGGGAATAGCATTGAATCTATAAATTACTTTGGGCAGTATGGCCATTTTCACAATATTGATTCTTCCTATCCTTGAGCATGGAATTTTTTTCCCATTTGTTTATGTCCTTTTTTATTTCCTTGAGCAGTGGTTTGTAGTTCTTCTTGAATAGGTCCTTCACATCCCTTGTACATTGTATTTCCTGGTATTTTATTCTCTTTGTAGCAATTGTGAATGAAGTTCACTCATGATTTGGCTCTCTGTTTGTCTATTATTGATGTATAGGAATGCTTGTTAATTTTTGCACATTCATTTTGTATTCTGAGACTTTGCTGAAGTTGTTTATCAGCTTAAGGAGTTTTTGGGCTGAGACCATGGGGTTTTCTAAATATACAATCATGTCTGCAAACAGAAACAATTTGACTTCCTCTCTTCCTATTTGAATACGCTTTATTTCTTTCCCTTGCCTGATTGCTCTGGCCAGATCTTCCAATACTATGTTAAATAGGAGTGGTGAGAGAGGGCATCGTTGTCTTGTGCTGGTTTTCAAAGGGAATGCTGCCAGCTTTTGACCATTCAGTATGATGTTGGCTATGGTTTTGTCATAAATACCTCTTATTATTTTGAGATATGTTTAATTAATACCTAGTTTATTGAGTGTTTTTAGGATGAAGGGGTGTCGAATTCTATTGAAGGCCTTTTCTGCATCTATTGAAATAATCGTGGTTTTTGTCGTTGGTTCTGTTTATGTGATGGATTATGTTTATTGATTTGCATATGTTGAACCAGCCTTGCATATAAGGGATGAAGCTGACTTGATCGTGGTGGATAAGCTTTTTGATATGCTGCTGGATTTGGTTTGCCAGTATTTTATTGTGGAGTTTTGCATCGATATTCATCAGGGATATTGGCCTGAATTTTTTGTTGTTGTTGTGTGTCTCTGCCAGGTTTTGAAATTAGAATGATGCTGGCTTCATAAAATGAGTTAGGGAGGAGCCCTCTTTTTCTATTGTTTGGAATAGTTTCAGAAGGAATGGTACCAGCTCCTCTTTGTATTTCTGGTAGAATTCAGCTGTGAATCTGTCTGGTCCTGGACTTTTTTTTGGTGGTAGGCTATTAATTAATGCCTCAATTTCAGAACTTGTTATTGGTCTATTCAGGGATTCAACTTCTTGCTGGGTTAGTCTTGGGAGAGTGTATGTGTCCAGCAATGTGTCCATTTCCTCTAGATTTTCTAGTTTATTTGTACAGAGGTGTTTATAGTATTCTCTGATGGTAGCTTGTATTTCTGTGGGACCAGTGGTGATATCCCCTTTATCATTTTTTATTGTTTTTCTTTTCTTCTTCTCTCTTGTCTTCTTTATTAGTCTTGCTAGTGGTCTATTTTGTTAATTTTTTGTTTTTAAACTAGCTCCTGGATTCACTGATTTTTTTGAAGGGTTTTTTGTGCCTTTATTGTCTTCGTTTCTGCTGTGATCTTAGTTATTTCTTATATTCTGTTAGCTTTTGAATTTGTTTGGTCTTGCTTCTCTAGTTCTTTTCATTGTGATGTTATGGTGTCAATTTTAGAGCTTTCCTGCTTTCTGATGTGGGCATTTTGTGCTATAAATTTCCCTCTAAACATTGCTGTAGTTGTGTCCCAGAGATTCTGGTATGCTGTCTCTTTGTTCTTAATGGTTTTAAAGAACTTTGTTATTTCTGCCTTAATTTCATTATTTATCCAGTAGTTATTCAGGAGCCAGTTTCTCAGTTTTCATGTAGTCGTGTGGTTTTGAGTAAGTTTCTTAATCTTGAATTCTAATTTGATTGCACTGTGGTCTGAGAGGCTGTTTGTTATGATTTCCATTTGTTTGCATTTGCTAAAGAGTGTTTTACTTCCGATTATGTGGTTGATTTTAGAATAAGAGCTGTGTGGTGCTGAGAAGAATGTATATTCTGTCAATCTGGGGTGGAGGGTTCTGTAGATGTCTATTAGGTCTGCTTGGTCCAGAGCTGAGTTCAAGTCCTGAATATCCTTGTTAATTTTCTGTCTCATTGATCTGTCTAATATTGAGTTATTGAGTGGGAATCTCACTGTTATTGAGTGGGAATCCAAGTCTCTTTGTAGGTTTCTAAGAACTTGCTTTATGAATCTGGGTGCTTTTGTTTTGGGTGCATATATATTTAGGATAGTTAGCTCTTCTTTTTGCATTGATCCCTTTCCTATTATTTAATGCCCTTTGTCTTTTTTTATCTTTGTTGGCTTAAAGTCTGTTTTATCAGATACTAGGATTGTAACCCCTGCTTTTTTTACTTTGCATTTTCTTGGTAAATATTTCTCCACCCCTTTATTTTGAGCCTATGTGTCTATGTGTATCTTTGCATATGAGATGGGTGTTCTGAATACAGCACACTGATGGGTCTTGACCCTTATCCAATTTATCAGTCTGTGTCTTTTAATTGAGGCATTTAGCCCTTTTACATTTAAATTTAATATTGTTATATATGAATTTGATCCTGTCATTATAATGCTAGCTGGTATTTTGCCCTTAGTTGATGGAGTTTCTTCATAGTGTCACTGGCCATTATATTTTGGTATGTTTTTGCAGTGGCTGGTACTGGTTTTTCCTTTTCATGTTTAGTGCTTCCTTCATGAGCTCTCGTAAGGCACACCTGGTGGTGATAAAATCTCTCAGCATTTGTTTGTCTGTAAATAATTTTATTTCTCCTTCACTTATGAAACTTAGTTGGGCTAAATTCTGGGTTGAAAATTATTTTCTTTAAGGATATTGAATATTGACTCTCGGTCTCTTCTGGCTTGTAGGGTTTCTGCTGACAGATATGTCACTAGCTGATGGGCTTCCCTTTGTAGGTAACCTGACCTTTCTCTCTGCCTGCCCTTAACATTTTTTCCTACATTTCAACCTTGATGAATCTGACAATTATGTGTCTTGGGGTTGCTCTTCTTGAGGAGTATCTTAGAGGTTTTCTCTTTATTTCCTGAATTTGAATGTTGGCCTGTTTTGCTAGATTGGGGAAGTTCTCCTCAATAACATCCTTAAGAGTGTTTTCCAACTTGGTTCCAATTCTCCCCATCACTTTTAGGTACCCTAGGTTTGGTCTTTTCATGCAGTTCCGTATTTCTTGCAGGCTTTGTTTGTTCCTTTTTATTCTTTTTTCTCTAATCTTGTCTTCATGCCTTATTTCAGTAAGTTGATCTTCACTCTCTGATATCCTTTCTTCTTCTTGATTAATTAGGCTATTGATACTTGTGTATTCTTCACAAAGTTTTTCAGCTCCATCAGGTAATTTGTTCTGCTCTAAACTAGTTATTCTAGTTAGCAGAATAACTAACTAGAATAGTTATTAGTTTTCTTGTATTGGGTTAGGAAGGTTCTTAGTTTTCTTGCATTGGGTTAGAACATGCTCCTTTAGCTCAGAGGAGTTTGTTATTATCCACCTTCTGAAGCCTGCTTCTGTCAAATCGTCAAACTCATTCTCTGTCCAGTTTTGCACCCTTGCTGGAGAGGCGTTTTGATCATTTGGAGGAGAAAAGACATTTTGGTTTTGAAATTTTCAGCATTTTTGCACTGGTTTTTCCTCATCTGCATGGATTTATCTGTGTTCAAGCTTTGAGGCTGATAACCTTTGGATGGGATTTCTGTGTGGGAGTCCTTTTTGTTGATGTTGATGTTATTGCTTTCTGTTTGTTAGTTTTTCTTCTAACAGTCAGGCCCCTCTTCTGCAGGTGTGCTGCACTTTGCCAGTGGTCCATTCCAAACCATATTTGCCTGAGTATCACCAGGGGAGGCTACAGAACAGCAAAGATTGCTGCCTGCTCCTTCATCTGGATGCTTCATCCCAGAGGAGCACCTGATACCAGCCAGAGCTTTCCTGTATGAGGTGTCTGTCAACCCCTGTTGGGAGGTCTCTCCCAGTCGGGTGGCATGGGGGTCAGGGACCCACTTGAGGAGGCAGTCTGTCCCTTAGCAGAGCTTGAGCACTGTGCTGGGAGAACCCTCCTTGTCAGGATCCACTGCTCTCTTCCGAGCTGGCAGGCAGGAACATTTAAGTCCACTGAAGCTGCGCCCACAGCCCCCACTTCCCCCAGGTGCTCTTCACAGGGGGATGGGAGTTTTATCTATAAGCCCCTGACTGGAGCTGCTGCCTTTCTTTCAGAGTTGCCTGCTCCAGTGAAGAGGAATCTAGTGAGACAATCTGACCACAGCCACTTTCCTGTGCTGTATTGAGTTCTAACCAGTCTGAACTTCTGGGCCTCTTTAGCACTGTCAGGGAAAACTGCCTCGGTGGGGGGGGTGCCCCTCCCCCCACTAAGTTCGATCATCTCAGGTCAACTTCAGATGGCTGTGCTGGGAGTGAGAATTTCAAGCCAGTGGTTCTTAGCTTGCTGGGCTCTGTGGGAGTGGGACCCACTGAGTGAGACCACTTGGCTCCCTGTCTTTAGCCCCCTTTCCAGGGAAGTGAATGGTTTTGTCTTGCTGGGGTTCCAGGCACCACTGGCTTACAAAAACAACAACAGCAACAACAACAAAAACCACTCCTGCAGCTAGTTTGGTGTCTGCCCAAACAGCCACCCAGTTTTGTGCTTGAAACCCAGGGCCCTGGTGGTGTAGGCACACAAGGGAGTCTCCTGGTCTGTAGGTTGCAAAAACCATGGCAAAAGCTTAGTATCTGGGCCAGATAGCACAGTCCCTCACAGTTTCCCTTGGCTATGAAAGGGAGGCTCCCGCTCCCACTTCCCAGGTGAGGTGACACCCCACCCTGCTTCTGCTCACCCTCTGTGGGCTGTACCGACTGCCTAACCAGTCTCAAGGAGATGAACAGGTACCTCAGCTGGAAATGCAGAAATCACCTGCCTTCTATGTTGGTCTTGCTGGAAGCTGCAGACTGGAGCTGTTCCTATTTGGCCATCTTGCCAGCTCTCCTCACAACATTTATTAAAGTCAGCATGAATGTGAATCTTGCTGAAGAACTGTATGAATAGAGTTTTTTTTCTGAGTTAATGAATTTTTTTTTTTTTAATCTCCAAGAGCCAATAAAAGTTTGGTCTGCCTAAGATTTGCACTTCCCAAGCTTTACCAGTGGTTTTTCCTCAGCCTCTTTATTTGAATGAACTATGATAGCACCATATGGAAGAGGGAATAATGGCATGGTAAACTCACACATAGCCCCAGTTTGCTTGCACTGTATTTGGGAAAGACTTTCTTATTCTCTGCCAGTATGACTACCTGGCATAAAATCCGTGAACTAGAAATTATTTGCTTTAAATATTGCTTGGAAGTGAAACATAAAATTGCTGTTATTGGATATTATTAATAACACATTTATGAGAAATATTTTTGTATCTTCTCTCCGTGCTATTTAATGTCCTTAGAGAACAAAGGGAGTGGGGCCTTTGATTCTGGGGAGAGGGATGGGAAGGAGGACTGCTGAACAGATGCCAGAAGTGAGTTAGGTGCTCTGGTGCTTTATGCATTTTGTCTTCTCAACACTGTTATCTTAATTTTACAGATTGGCTTACTGAGGCACATAGAAGTTGAGTAGCTTGACTGAGGTTGCACTGCTAATTGTTGTAAAACTGTGATTCAAAAGCCAGATCTGCTTCCAAAGCTAAACTGCCTTTTTATACCCATCTCTTGCAGTAGCATGGGGTCACTTGGAGTGCCAGTGGAGGTGGGAGCACGGTAGGAAAGTAATGGAAAAGATGTAAGGCAATTAAAGTTAATTGAGTTCCCAGTCACACTTTTTTTAGAGACAGGGTCTTGTTTTGTCACCCAGGCCAGAGTGCAGTGGTGCCATCATAGCTCACTGCATCCTTGAGCTTCTAGGTTCAAGCCATTCTCTTGCCTCAGTCTCCACAGTAGCTGGGACAACAGACGTGCACCGCAATGCTTGGCTAATTAAATTTTTTTTTTGTAGAGCTGGGGTCTTGCTACGTTGGCCAGGTTCAAGGTCACACTTTGGCCTCGAGACCTGCCTCTGGGGTCCACGTGTTGTCCCTTTGACCTTATCAATATGCTATCTCTCTGTAGCACTTGGAGGGGTAGAAGCATTATTTAGACAGGCTGATAAAATTCTTGGTAAGATAAGAATGTTCCAGGCAACCATTTAACATGGCCTGCATGCTTGCTTCCTATAGTGAATCTATGTCTTGGAGATCATCAGACTCTCATTTTTATCACATGGCATATCATAGGCACTATGAAGGAGGGTAAAACATGAGCCAGACAAACTGTTAGAACTGGCCTAAGCATGTCATCCCTTGTCCCTGAGAAGACTGGTGTGATTCTTTGTTAAGTTTCCTTCCTATTCATATTTGGATCCCTTGGAAGGAGCAAGCATGACTCTTTAGAATTTGTCATCCAAAAATGAGGTCTACAGTCCCCAGGGATGTTGCCTCCTACGCATTATATACATTTTGTCCTTCAGAGTTTGAAAGGATCGTGTACTCATCCAAGCAAGGAGCTATTGTGCAAATTGTGAGTAGGGACACACACACACACACAGAGCAATGGCATGACCATCTTCTACTCCCTATATGTAACAAAATGAAGCTTAATTTGCTGTTCTCAGTTCTGCAGTATCTCTAGGGGGTCTAGTCGCCCACTCAGGTTCTCTCAGTGTGCAGCGGAGGGGGATGAAAGGACTCTGCATCTTGGGCTTTAGATCAGGTTCTTAGTCCTCTACAGGGTACATCATTCTATAACGTCTTCCTTTGAGCTGAAAGCTGGTTATTGTTTACTCTTTCATTTCTTCATGCAGCAAACATTTTATTCAGTGACAATTAACATGTACCTTGGAACACATCACTAAGTGCTGTAGATTTAGTGGTAAACGAGACAACATTGGCTGACAATTACACTGAAATTAAAACCTCATCTCCAGCATCAGGTGGAATATCCTCCTTGTTCATTTTCTCCAGCCACATGAGCCTCCTTTTAATTTCTTAAACACAGCTTAGACCCTTGCCTAGGATTCTCTTTCCCCAGATCTTCACATACTATTACTTTCTCATCTTGCAGCTTTCAGCTCAAATGTTATCTCCTAAGGAAGATCTTCCCCAGTCATTCAGGTTGAAGTTACACTCTCCCCTCTCAGCCCTATACCTGAACCTAGTCAGTCTCTAGCCAGCATATCTGCTTATTTTATTGCAATCTTAGTATTTATCACTACCTGATTTATCTTTTTCATTTATTGGGTTACTTGTTTCTTGTCTGTTTTCCCATCTCCAGAATGTTAGCTTCCTACAAACAGCAATGTTGCCTGTTTACTGTACTCCTAACACTTAGAATAGCTTACAGTAGTCTATAGTAGTTGCTCAAAATATTTGTTGGATGGATGGATGAATGAATGACACTTTTACTGCCTTTGTACTTACAGTCTACAGAAGTGGTATAGCATCAGAGCTTAGACTTACGAGTCTCTGAGTCAAGCTCTGGGGTTAATGACCCAAGATCTCCAAACTTCAATTCATAATCTTTAAAAAGGAGATAATTATAGTGCCTATTTCACAGTATTGATGTGAAGATTAAATGAGATAATTCACCTAAAGTACTTGGCATTGGGTTTGCAACATAGTCAATGACAATGAATGTTGTGTTTTATTGTTGCTAGGAGTAAATTTAATGAGAATACAATAAAATGTAATAAATGGCATCCTAGTACCAGAATAATCATCCCCAAGTTTTCATTGCCCTGAGTAGCTCTTGTCTACTTACATATATCCTGAGAATCAGACTCTTCGTTACAGTGGAGACAGTAGCCCTAGAGCAGTGAGCACCTGTGGTTAGGGATGTGATGGTGACTTTAATAATCTGATATGGTGGAACGTCATTTTCTCTCTATTTTGAGTCCAGGTCATGTATTTGAAGAAACATCCTAGCCCTTCTATCTGCTGTCAGTTCTGATTTCATACTTTTTTCTGTACATTCTATCTAAATTAAATCTCTACTCTGCTGGGGAGCCCTCTGGCTTTTAGATCCTATTTTTAGAATAGTATTTAAGACTTGGATCTCCAGAAAGGGAGGCCCCAGGGCTCCTGCTGTGGTCTTGGGCTCCCCCAGGCTCTGCCTGCTCTGCATACTCAGCGAGGTCTGCATGGCTCTGAGGGTTATTGTTCCTTTTTTTCCCTCCACTGGGAAGTTATTCACTAAGACACCAGTGGTGGCTTAATGCCAAGCACTGGTCCATCAGTAATGGTGGGACTTCCCCAGCAGGCTCTGAAGCCAGAATCCCAAAGTCAGCATTGAATTTCTGCCTTTCATGCTTGTCTGGCTCTTTTTAGGATGAGTAGATAGATGCTCAACAGAGAATGACATGCAAATTAGAGTTACAAGAGGGAAGAAATGAACCTGGAAGCTCAGAGTCATGGACTGTTGAAGATATTGGGAAAGAAGACCAGCTGTCAACAGTCCTGGACCCTGTTGCTATTTTCAGTAACACTTGTTGGTAGATTTGTATGTGGAGAACTGAGGGTGCTTTCGTAGAGATCTTTCTTGCAGGGCTGGAGGGACCTGACAGGTGGGGAAGTCCTTGGTGGGACCAAGGGATTGTGACTTGGTTTTCCCTTGGAGCACTCATGTTAGGATATCCACTGTCACCCCTGAGCCTGGCTCCTAGAGTGCAGGGATTAGGCTGTGAAAAACACAGGCCCACAAGTGGATATATACCCTTTGCTTTGATTTCCTTCATTGCAGCTTAGATAGCTGGCAGTTTCAAAAGGACTTCGCCAAATTCTAGGGGAAAACATAAAATATAAATAAAGATATTAGAGGCAGAAAAGTTCAGCGTACATAGTCCAGGTCCCTTATGTCACCCTAGGAAGCTCTGTCACAGGATTCCCAGGCCATTCTGCTGTGTTCTCCAGAGTCCTTTACTCCAGTTCCTACACTGCCTCCATGTGGAGGACAATTTCTGTCTTCTCTGATGCCAGAATCTGGTTTCCTAGATGTCAGCATTGGTTTCCCAGACACTTTCAGTTATTCAAGGTCAGGGCCAAGGAAAAATATTCTGCCTCTCACTTAGGGCCCTGCCCCTCAATTTTAGATTCTGGTATGCATATGAATCTTTCTCCAGCCATCCAAGAAGATGGTGCATTTCAGATGAGACCCTTTCTCTACTTTGAGAAGGCAGCTTTGCTCTTAACATGTCCAAGGGTAAAACAATAGATAAGAACTCCCATAAGAACTACCCACTTATGGTTTTTCAGAGGAATTCAGTGACAGACAATGCTCCAATGGAGCAAATGTGAAGAAAGAAGGCCTAGAAAGTGTGGAAACCTTTCCTTCTTCTTCACTGTCTTTCTCAGAGTATCTCATTTTTGGTTTCATACATCATATTTACACATGTAATGCATTTATTGATTGTCACTAGTTATGCATGTGAGCTTTTATAAGCTTCTTAGCAAGTGAGTAGCTTAGTCTGCTTGGGCTACTATAATAAAAATACCATAAACTGGGTGGCTTATAAACAACAGAAACTTATTTCTCATAGTTTTGGCCCCTGGAAGTCCAGGGTCAAGATGCCAGCAGATTCAGTGTCTGGTTCATGGACAACCTTCTTCTCTGTGAGTCCTCACATGGTGGCAGGGGCAAAGGAGCTTACTGGGCACTAATTCCATTCATGTGCCCAAGAGTGCTCCACCCTCTTGACCTAATCTCCCCCAAATACCATCACATTACAGATTAGAATGTAACATATGAATTTTGGTGGGATACAAACATTCAGTCTGTAGCTTTCCACATTGTATAGCATGTGGGGAGTACCATCTTTCATTACAACAGGAGGAAACTTGTGGCCGTGGGTGTGGGTGAGGGTGGAAGGTATTTCTTCAACTGAAAATTGAAGGGCTGTGCTGGACTAGATGGTTTCTGCCTTTTTACTCATAAAGTCTTTCATACCTCAGTGAGCCTCTTATTTTTCTTTTTTTTTTCTATTATACTTTAAGTTCTGGGGTACAGGTGCAGATCATGCAGGTTTGTTACATAGGTATACAAGTGCCATAGTGGTTTGCTGCACCCATCCCCCCATCATCTACATTAGGTATTTTTCCTAATGTTAGTCCTCCCCTATACCCCCAACCCCTGCTATCCCTCTGCTAGTCTCCCTAACCACCAGCAGGCCCCAGTGTGTGATGTTCCCCTCCCTGTGTCCATGTGTTCTCATTGTTCAACACCCATTTATGAGTGAGAACATGTGGTGTTTGGTTTTCTGTTCTTGTGTCAGTGTGCTGAGAATGATGGTTTCCAGCTTCATATATGTCCCTGCAAAAGACATGAACTCATCCCTTTCTATGGCTGCATAGTATTCCATGGTGTATATGTGCCACATTTTCTTTATCTGGTCTATTATTGACGGACATTTGGGTTGGTTCCAAGTCTTTGCCATTATAAACAGTGTTGCAATAAAGACACATGTGCATGTGTCTTTATAATTAAATATTTTATAATCCTCTGGGTATATACCCAATAATGGGATTACTGGGTCAAATGGTATTTCTAGTTCTATATGCTTGAGGAATCGCCACACTGTCTTCCACAATGGTTTGGACTAATTTACACTCCCACCAACAATGTAAAAGTGTTCCTATTTCTCCACATCCTCTCCAGCATCTATTGTCTCCTGACTTTTTAATGATCACCATTCTAACTGGCATGAGATGGTATCTCAATGTGGTTTTGATTTGCATTTCTCTAATGACCAGTGATGATGAGCTTTTATTCATGTGTTGGTTGGCTGCATAAATGTCTTCTTTTGAGTGATGTCTGTTCATATCCTTTACCCACTTTTTGATGGGGTTGTTTGTTTTTTTTTCTTGTAAATTTGTTTAAGTTCTTTGTAGATTCTGGATATTAGCCCTTTGTCAACTGGGTAGATTGCAAAAAAAATTTTCCATTCTGTTGGTTGCTGGTTTGCTCTAATGATAGTTTCTTTTGATGTGTAGAAGCTCTTAAGTTTAATTAGATCCCATTTGTGTATTTTGGCTTTTGCTGCCATTGCTTTTGGTGTTTTAGTCATAAAGTCCTTGCCTGTGACTATGTCCTGAATGGTATTGCCTAGGTTTCCTTCTAGGGTTTTTGTGGTGTTAGGTCTTATGTTTAAATCTTTAATCCATCTGGAGTTAATTTTTGTATAAGGTGTAAGGAAAGGATCCAGTTTCAGCTTTCTGCTTGTGGCTAGCCAGTTTTCCCAATACCGTTTATTAAATACGGAGTCCTTTCCCTATTGCTTGTTTTTGTCAGGTTTGTCAAAGAGCAGATGGTTGTAGATGTGTGGTGTTACTTTTGAGGCCTCTGTTCTGTTCCATTGGTCTATACCTCTGTTTTGGTACCAGTACCATGCTGTTTTGATTACTGTAGCTTTGTAGTATAGTTTGAAGTCAGGTAGTGTGAGGCCTCCAGCTTTGTTTTTTTGTTTTTTGTTTTTTGTTTTTTTTTTTTTTTTTTTTTTTTTTTT
>PVKP010018114.1:0-44846 GCA_004027715.1 Plecturocebus donacophilus
AGATAGAGACACAAAAAATCCTTCAAAAAATCGATAAATCCAGGATCTGTTTTTTTTTTTTTTAAAAGATCAACAAAATAGACAGACTGCTAGCCAGATTAATAAAAAAGAAAAGGGAGAAGAATCAAATAGATGCAATAAAAAACGGTAAAGGATATATCACCACTAATCCCACAGAAATCCAAACTACCATCAGAGATTACTACAAACAGCTCTACTCACATAAACCAGTAAACCAGGAAGAAATGGATAAATTCCTAGACACTTGTACTCTACCAAGACTAAACCAGGAGGAAGCTGAAACCCTGAATGGACCAATAACAAGGGCTGAAGTAGAGGCAGCAATCAACAGCCTACCAACCAAAAAAAGTCCAGGTCCAGATGGGTTCACAGCTGAATTCTACCAGATGTACAAAGAGGAGCTGGTTCCATTCCTTATGAAACTGTATCGAACAATACAAAAGGAGGGAATCCTCCCTAACTCATTTTATGAGACCAACATCAACCTGATACCAAAACCAGGCAGAGACTCAACTAAAAAAGAAAACTTCAGGCCAATATCCATGATGAACATCGATGCAAAAATCTTCAATAAAATACTGGCAAACAGACTGCAATAGCACATCCAGAAGCTTATCCATCACGACCAAGCAGGCTTCATCCCGGGGATCCAAGACTGGTTCAACATACACAAATCCATAAATGTAATCCATCATATAAAAGGAACCAAAGACAAAAACCACATGATTATCTCAATAGATGTAGAGAAGGCCTTCTATAAAATTCAACAGATCTTCATGCTAAAAACTCTCTGTAAACTAGATATTGACAGAACATATCATAAAATGGTAAAAGCTGTATATGACAAACCTATAGTCAAAATCTTACTGAATGGGCAAAAGTTGGAAGAATTCCCTTTGAAATCAGGCATTAGACAAGGATGCCCTCTCTCACCACTCCTATTCAACATAGTATTGGAAGTCCTAGCCAGAGCAATCAGGCAGGAAAAAGAAATAAAAGGTATTCAATTAGGAAAGGAGGAAGTCAAATTGTCTCTATTTGCAGATGACATGATTGTACATCTAGAAGACTCCATTGTCTCAGCCCAAAATCCTCTCAAACTGATAAGCTACTTCAGCAAACTCTCAGGATATAAAATCAATGTGCAAAAATCACAAGCATTCCTATATACAAAAAACAGACAAACAGCCAAATGAAGAGAGAACTCCCATTCACAATTGCTACAGAAGAATAAAATACCTAGGAATACAACTAACAAAGGATGTAAAGGACTTCTTCAAGGAGAACTACAAACCACTGCTCAACGAAATAAGAGAGGACACAAACAGATGGAGAAACATTCCATGCTCATGGTTAGGAAGAATCAATATTGTGAAAATGGCCATACTGCCCAAAGTAATCTATAGATTCAATGCTATCCCCATCAAGCGACCAATAACCTTCACAGAACTGGAAAAAACTACTTTAAACTTCATATGGAATCACAAAAGACCCTGCATAGCCAAGACAATCCTAAGCAAAAACAACAAAGCCAGAGGTATCACACTACTGGACTTCAAACTATACTGCAAGGCTACAGTAATCAAAACAGCATGGTACTGGTACCAAAACAGAGACATAGACCAATGAAACAGAACAGAGACCCCAGAAGAAACACCACAGATCTACAACCATCTGATCTTTGACAAACCCGGCAAAACAAGCAATGAGGAAAGGACTCCATGTTTAATAAATGGTATTGGGAAAACTGGCTAGCCACATGCAGAAAGCGAAACTGGACCCCTACCTGTCACCTTACACTAAAATTAACTCCAGATGGATTAAAGATTTAAACATAAAACCTAACACCATAAAAATGCTAGAAGAAAATGTAGGCAAAACAACCCAGGACATAGGCATAGGCAAGGACTTCATGACTAAAACACCAAAAGCAATGGCAATAAAAGGATAGACAAATGGGATCTAATTAAACTCCAGAGCTTCTGTACAGCAAAACAAACCATCATTAGAGTGAATCGGCAGCCAATAGAATGGGAAAAATTTTTTGCAATCTACTGATCTAACAAAGGGCTAATATCCAGAATCTACAAAGAACTAAAACAGATAAACAAGAAAAAAACAAACAACCCCATTCAAAAGTGGGTGAAGGATATGAACAGACACTTTTCAAAAGAGGACATATATGAGGCCAACAAACATATGAAAAAATGCTCATCATCACTGGTCATTAGAGAAACCACATTGAGATATCATCTCACACCAGTTAGAATGGCGATCACTAAAAAATCTGGAGACAGCAGATGCTGGAGAGGATGTGGAGAAATAGGAACACTCTTACACAGTTGGTGGGAGTGTAAATTAGTTCAACCATTGTAGAAGACAGTGTGGCAATTTCCCAAGGATCTAGAAATAGAAATTCCATTTGACCCAGCAATCCCACGACTGGGTATATACCCAAAGAACTATAAATCATTCTACTATAAAGACACATGCACACGTATGTTCATTATACGTGACACATGAACACGTATGCAGACCCGTGTTCAATAGCAAAGACCTGGAACCAATCCAAATCCCCATCGATGATAGACTGGACAAAGAAAATGTGGTACATATACATCATGGAATACTAAGCAGCCATAAAAAACGGTAAGTTCGTGTCCTTTGTAGGGACTTGGATGAATCTGGAAACCATCATTCTCAGCAAACTGATACAAGAACAGAAAGCCAAACACCGTATGTTCTCACTGATAGGTGGGTGTTGAACAACAAGAACATGTGGACTCTGGGAGAGGAGCATCACACACTGGGGGCAGTTGGGGGTGGGGTAGGGGAGAGACAGCAGGGGGTAGGGAGGGGAGGGTGGGGATAACATGGGAAGAAATGCCACATACAGTATGCACCTAAACTAAAATAAATAAATTTAAAAGAGAAGTAAATTTTTTCAATATAAGTATTAAGTACTAAGTAGTTGTATATTTCACAATATAATTAAATCTTATATTGAAGGAATAAAGTCTTCATAATAAGGAAAAAAAATGAATCTTACAGTTTACAGAGAGAAATAAGTAAGTGATAGTGATCAATTAACTGAAAAACAAAAAGGAAGAAATAAAAGAGAAGCAAAAATAGACTGAACACGTAGAACAGAGGAGATGTCACCCCAGCCTACAAATTTACAGAGCCCCAAGGAAACAATAAAGAAAATAAAAATTTTTTAAAGACTTTGTTTGCCCTAAAATTTTGAGAAAGTTTTCCCTCTGAATTAAATAAAATTAAAATTGATACATAATGGTTGTACTTATTTTGGGGGTACATGTGATATTTTAACACCCATATACAATGTGCAATAATCAAATCAGGGCAACCGGGATATCCACCCCCTCAACCATTTATATTTTCTTTGTGTCAAGAACATTACAAACCTTCTCTTTGTACTATTTTTAAATGTACAACAAATTACTGGTAGCTATAATTTCCCTATTGTACTGTGGAATAAAGAACTTATTCCTTCCATCTAACTATATTTTTGCACCCTTAATAAACTTTGCATTTCCCATAGCCCCCTCTTCCTAGCCTCTAATAACCGCATTTTACTCTCCAACTTCATGAGATACGCTGTTTTAGCTTCCACTTATGAGTGAGAACACGCAATACTTGCCTTTCTGTGCCTGGCTTATTTTATTTAACATAATTACCTACAGTTCCATCCATTGTTGTTGCAAATGACACAATTGATTATCATTCAGCCATGAAAAAATATATAAAATCTATTTGCATTTAAAAAATTTTTCTTCTGGGGCCTAAAATTTCTAAATACTTCAATCATTTTAGGAATAACACAAGTTATAAATAATGCACATACATGTGTACCAGGAAACATAATATTACTAAGAACTACTGTCTATTTTTTTTTTCTGAGACAGAGTTTTGCTCTTGTTACCCAGGCTGGAGTGCAATGGCATGATCTCGGTTCACTGCAAACTCCGCCTCCCAAGTTCAATGGATTCTCCTGCCTCAGACTCCCGAGTAGCTTGGATTGCAGTCATGCACCACCATGCCTGGCTAATTTTATATTTTTGGTAGAGATAGGGTTTTTCCATGTTGGTCAGGCTGGTCTTGAACTCTCGACATCAGGTGATTCGCCCACCTTGGCCTCCCAAAGTGCTGGGATTACAGGCTTGAGTCACTGCGTCCAGCCACTACTGTCTTTCTTAACACAGTAGTGTAAACATTCATTAGGTGAGTAAAACTTCATAACTACAGGCATTTCCATACATCTTTTATTTTGGGAAAACCTCAGCCATTTTCTTCATACAAGGCCCTTTAAACATGACACTTGATAACTAGGAAAACTCCAAAGGAAGCACTAAGAATGATTTCAAGAGCCACAGTCCCTGCTATTGCTCTTTACCCAGCCTGCTGCTATTCATTCTTCAGGACTTATCTCATGCACAGCCCGATTCAATTTGTAACCTCTAAGCTTTGTTTCCACAGCACCCAGGCATATCTTCATCAAGGCATTTCCCACATGATAGTAAAGCACTATTTTAAAATGTCTTTTTCCCCAGCTAAGCTGTGAATCTCCTGAAGACAGCAACCATAAGACATTAACCACTGGTAGCCCCCTGCCCATGTCTAGCACTGTGCCCATTTATGGAACTGAACGTTGGAATGCTAGTTATGTCATTTCCATTGAGTTCCCAAGCAAAAATAATCACTTTTGTCAAGAAAAACAATTTGTAATTGCATTTAATGAAGTCAAATGAATGTACCAGGGACTCTCTATGTATACAGTGCACTTGACAAGAGGTGGGGGAAATTCATATACAATCTCTATTATACCACAAATTCACTAAAAAGGACAATAAAAACAAGGGAGGAATCCATCTATGGCCACTTGAGAATATAGTGATGAATCTGAATTTTGGAATAAAATACGTAATGAAAGTTAATATATGAAAATAAAAATAAATAGATTCTGCTCTTCTCCAATAAACTATGTCTTATTGAAGATATCCAGTTGAAATAGCAGCCATAAAAGTTACAGAGATAGAAGATTTAAGCAATTAGCCATGGCAGGGCATTACAAGGTTTACTGCTGCCTGTAGCTGGTCTGCTTAAACAAGGCTGAAAGCCATCAACGCAGCTGAGCATGAAATTACAGAATCTTAATCTGCCCACATAAAGATGCTCACTGTTGTTACAATCAAATGTCATTTTTAAGTTAATTTTGTGAGAGATGGACCAGGCATATTTGCTTCTGTGAAACAAAACAAAGGAACGAAAATGTTTGACCCTGTAAACAAGTCTGACTATATTCTCTTACTACTGATGGTTTTAAAATTAATTAATGATCATTAAAAAATACAAACGTCAATCAAGAAAAGGCAGATTTATAAAGAAAATAGTTTAGTGGCTGTTTGGGGCTATGGCTGGGGATGAGGATTAATTGCAAACAGGCATGAGGGATCTTATTAGGAGCATGAAAGTGGTTTAAAACTGATTTATGGTGATGGATATTACACTGGGTCAAGTTACTAAGCATCACCGAAAATGGGTGAAGTTTATTGTATGTAACTATATGGTGCAAATTACTTATAAATAAGTTTAGGGTTAAACATAAAGCTTGAAACTACAGTACAAGATTTTTAAAAAAATCCTGTGTCATTAAGCAGTATTGTATTTTTTAAGCTCTAAATTTCTAGGTTCTTTATAAAACTTTTCATCTGATTACACACTAGCAGAAAGCATCACTTTTAATAGACGCTGGTCACCAGAAAATAACATTCATGTTTAGTCACACTTTCCTTTCCAGCCTTGAAACCAGAGAAGCAGAGAGCCATTGCTGGCCAGCAGAGCTAAGTTCAATGTGGCAGATGCATCCAGAAGTGTGA
This sequence comes from Plecturocebus donacophilus, assembly GCA_004027715.1. Lineage (NCBI taxonomy): Eukaryota > Metazoa > Chordata > Mammalia > Primates > Pitheciidae > Plecturocebus > Plecturocebus donacophilus. The sequence continues at coordinate 5,919 of PVKP010018114.1, forward strand.
ATGTGATTTTTGCTGTTAACTGGCTTTGGTCAGTTGCTCCTATTTGGGCCACAGCTGACTTACAACTCTTGGAATTGAAACTTTGTGGCATGGTAAAATATTAACAAACAAGCAAATGATAAAACAAAACTGAAAAGCGTTGATACAAGGAGAACAGCAACTATCCCAAAAGGGATACTGTTTTGTTTGCCAATGCCTTTAACCACCAACTTGAACCTAAACTGATACTTCAGTAAAACTACCAGGACCCAAATCGTGTATTCACAAAAACTCTGATATTTTAAATGTTAAATTATTTGAAACATGAATTTCTTTGAACCTCTGCTCTCTAAATAACACTCTAAAATTTACTTGAATACTAAAATATTATTTGTTATTATAGAGGGCAGCTTGATAAAGCAGAGTCTGAATTCTTCATTAAATCAATCAACCATTGATTTATTCCACAAATATTTGCTGAATGTCTAATAAGTACAAGTGCTCTCCAGGACCCAGAGATAAAGGGGTGAATAAAATGTAAAACAAAACAAACAAACCCTGTCCTCATTCAGCTTACATTGTCATGGTGGGAACTGACAGAGATAAAAAGTAACATAATAATGAGAATACATATTACTTATTTAGAAATTACTATGTTGAATGCATTTTGTTAATTTGTTACTTATAGACATTATCTTATTTAATCCTCCTGATGGTTGTATCATCCCCATTTTGCAGATGAAGAACCTGAGGTTTGGGAAGTAATTTGTCTCCTCTAGCCACAAAAACTAGTAAGAGATAGGATTGGCCCTCAGTCTGTTAAAGCCCAAAGCCTGCACTTTCACTACTGTAAATGTCGCCTGTGTAAAAGGCCTTGGGAACTTTGGGGAATAGACTGACTGCCCTCAAAATCTGCAGATAAAAGTATCCTTAGGAATTATAATAAATAATAGAGATCTATGTTTAAATATGAGAATTTTTGAATCATAAATTATAAACTAAATGTAAATACATATTTATAAACATTTGCACAGATATATTTAAATGTACAAATATGTATGTATATATCTATATATTGGATATGTAAATATAAAAAAGTCTCTTTTACTTTCAGGTAAATATAAATTTCTATTTCCTCAAAAAAACTATAATGACTGATTTTCGCATGCTAGGGAGATTGGTTTATATTTTTTGTCTAAAATTGTAAGTTATGAATTTTTTATATAGACTCCGAAGATAGAAAAGCCATAATGACTTTTTTCATTTATTAATAAGACTATTGATAAAGAAGAATTTTTCTTTTAAACACTTTCATTAGTTTACGCTAGTATTGATCATATACATTGAAGGACTGTTTTTTATTCTTTCTCTTTCCATTTTTGACTTTCTATATTATTTAAATAATAAATCTCAATGGCAAGAGTATTTTTTCCAATCAACTTCACATTTGTCTGATCCAATTGCTCCAACTAATTCTACCCTTCTTCAATTACTCCTACATACTTGTATCACAAGCCATCCTCTTCTGTCTTAGCTAAATAAATCTTGTCTTTCTTTAATGTTAAGATCTTTCAAATATTTATAGACTAATAACAAGGTCCTATTAATTTTGTCATTTCATCAAACTGTACTTATCTACTTTTCATATCCCTGTGTAATTCAAAAAATATATGACTATAGCATAATATGGATGATATTGTCTAAATTTTTAACAATCTTACCAAGTCTCATAAATATATTTCTGTTCTGATAGGTGAGGATTAAACAGCACAGCTGCCATTACCAGTTGTCAGATGGCTGAATTTATACTGTCTGTGGAGTACTTTTTATATACAGTGAATGAGGTTATTTTCAAGTTAAATCATTGGATAAAGAAATGCCAAAGGTAATCATCTTTGAATACACAACTTTTATTGCTAAATCTGGGCCAGGGAAATTGGCTCATCAAGGGCATATCCATTAATGCCTGAGATTTTTGCAGAAACTTTCTATTCTTAGGTAGAGTCACCAGTCTTACTTTCCGAAAAGAGACTTTTCAGCAGTGCACTTGGATCTCTGCCTCCAAACACCATCTTATCCTCTTGACCTAACAGGCCAAAAAGCTCAGTCATGTTGGATTTCTTCCTGTCCCTCATGTCTGGAGTTGTGAAGTGACATTGCTTTTACTTTTAGGACATTTTCACATTGGTCTCTGATATGCATTAGCTCTGTGTTCCCACCCAAATTTCACCTTGTAGCTCCCATAATTCCCATGTGCTGTTGGAGGGACCTGGTGAGAGATAAATGAATCATGGGGGTAGGTCTTTCTCATGTTGTTCTCAACAGTGAATAAGTCTTATGAGATTTGATGTTTTCAAAAATGGGAGTTTCCCTACACAAGCTCTCTCTTCTCTTGTCTGCTGCCACGTGAGATGTGCCTTTTACCTTCTGCCATGATTGTGAGGCCTCCCCAGCCACATGGAAATGTAAGTCCAATAAACCTCTTGCTTTTGCATATTGCTTAGTCTCCGGTATGTCTTTATCAGCAGTGTGAAAATGAACGAATACAGTAAATTGGTAACAGCAGAGTAGGGAATTGCTGAAAAGGCACCTGAAAATGTGGAAGCAACTTTAGAACTTGGTAACAGGCAGAGGATGGAACAGTTTGGAGGGCTCAGAAAAAAAATAGGAAAATATGGGAAAGTTTGGAACTCCCTGGAGATTTGTTGAATGGCTTTGACAAAAATGCTGATAGTGTTATGGACAATAAAGTCCATGCCAAGGTGGTCTCTGAAGGAAATGCGGAACTTGTTGGGAATTGGAGCAAAGTGACTCTTGGTATGTTTTAACAAAGAGACTGGCAACATTTTGCCCCTGCCCTAGAGATTTATGGAACTTTGAACTTGAGAGAGATGATTTAGGGTATCTGGCAGAATAAATTTCTAAGCAGTAAAGCATTCAAGAGGTGACTTGGGGGTGCTGTTAAAGACATTCAGTTTTATAAGGGAAGTAGAGCACAAACATTTGGAAAATTTGCAGCCTGATAATGGGATAGAAAAAAATCCTATTTTCTTTCTATTGAGAAAAAATTCAAGCCAGCTAGAGAAATATGCTTATGTAATGAGGAGCTGAATGTTAATACCCAAGACATGGGTGGTGGGGAAGGTCTCCAGGGCATGTCAGAGTTCTTGATGCCAGTCCCTCCCATCACAGACTCAGAAGCCAAGGAGAAAAAAGTGATTCTGTGGGCTGGGCCCAGGGTACCTTTGCTGTGTGAAGCCTAGCGACTTGGCACCCTGCAGGTCCCAGCCACACTAGCCATGGCTGAAAGGGGCCAACAAAGAGCTCAGGCCATGGCTTCAGAAGGTGCAAGCCCCAAGACTTGGCAGCTTCCATGTGGTACTGAACCTGTGAGTGCAGAGAAGTCAAGAACTGAGGCTTGGGAACCTCCACCTAGATTTCAGAGGATGTATGAAATGCCTGGATGCCCACTCAGAAGTTTGCAGTAGGGGTGGGGCCCTCATGGAGAACCTTTGTTAGGGCAGTGTGGAGGAGAAATGTGGGTTTGGAGCCCCAACCCAGAGTCCCTACTGGGGCACCACCTAGTGGAGCTATGAGAAAAGGACAACCATCCTCCAGACCCCGCTGACAGCTTGCACTGTGTGCCTGGAAAAACTGCAGATACTCAAGCCAGCTCATGAAAACAGCCGGGAAGGAGGCTGCACCCTGCAAAAACATAGGGGCAGAGCTTCCCAAAATCATACAAACCCACCTCTTGCCTCAGCATGACCTGGATGTGAGACATGGAGTCCAAAGAAATTATTCTGGAGCTTTATGATTTCACTGCCTCACTGGATTTCAGACTTGCATAAGGCCTGTAGCCCCTTTGTTTTGTTCAATGTCTGTCATTTGGAATGGCTGCATTTACCCAATGCCTGTACCCCCACTGTGTCTACGAAGTACCTCACTTGCTTTTGATTTTACAAGCTCATAGGTGGAAAAGATTTGCCTTGTCTCAGATGAGACTTTGGACTGTGGACTTTTGAGTTAATGCTGAAGTGAGAATTTGGGGGTTGTTGGGAAGGCATGATTGGTTTGAAATGTGAAGACATGAGATTTGGGAGGGGGTAGGGATGGAATGATATGGTTTGACTCTGTGTCCCCTGACAAATCTCATTTTGTGTCTCCCAGAATTCCCATGAACTGTGGGAGGGACCCAGTGGGAAATAAATTGAATTATGGGGGTGGATCTTTCCTGTGCTGTTCTTGCGATAGTGGAGAAGTCTCACAAGATCTGATGGTTTTAAAAACAGAAATTTCCTTGTACAAGCTCTCTCTTCTCTCGTCGGCTGCTATGTGAGATGTACCTTTCATCTTCTGCCCTGATTTTGAGTTTTCCCAGCCATGTGGAACTCTAAGTCCAATAAACCTCTTTCTTTTGCAAATTGCCCAGTCTCAGTTATATCTATTACCATTGTGAAAATGACTAATGCAAAGTTTCCACCTCACAATACTAATACAGTTTCCATCTGCTGTTGCCATAATGTAGCAAAGACAAAGTCAGAAGACTGGATTTGATCCAGGCTCCACCACCGAATAGCTTGGTTACCTTAAGTCCATTTAACTAAACCTTAATTTCATCATCCATAAAATGAGAAAAATAAGTCTTCATAATTTTTTTGTGTGTGACATCAAACACAATGTATGTCGTATGTACTATGGAAGATATAGTAGGTACTCAATCACTAAATATTACCATTATTACTCTCATTAACTACTTTCCCACTCTTCAAGATATTTTTTCTTGAATTCATCCTTTAAAATTTTGTCAAAGTAATCTTGTAAAACACTAATTCAAGAATGTAAATCAAAAGCCTTTATTATCCACCATTTAGCCTTATGTCTCTCTGCATATTCTATAACGTATTCACTCTGGGCTACTCAGCCTTTCTCAAACATATCATGTTCTTTCATGCCACTAGGCGTTTATATATGGCTCTCCTTGTCCTGGAGTGTCCCTCTCCTATCTCCCTATCTCCTATTTCTTGCTGTACTTGATTCTGTAGTACTCACAACAAATTACTAGCTTTCATTGGAAAATAAAAGTTTAGAGGGTTCATTTGAATCAAGATTGTTATATGGATATAAAAACTGCTACATTAACAAAAGTAGCATCAAGAACAAGGGAGGGAATAGTTATACTCTTATTCACCAATCAGCCTGCACAAAGGGTACTATTTTGGATTCAGAAACATTTATTCTTCAATCTGAAGATCAGACTAATAAGAGCTTTTAAATCTTGCCAAATGAGAAGCAACAGAAGGCACTGAAAATGTTGAACCTAGTGAAGAGAAAGCTCTAAGCAAACTGTAAACACATGCAAACCCCTCATTTGAAATGGGCAATGGACTTCCACTGTGTGGTCCCAAAAGGTAGCACTAAAACTAATAGGCAATAGGCACACAGAAATGCATCCCAAGGGAAACTTTCCTAATCCCCAGAACTATTGGGAGGCAGATTGGACAATGTGAAGACATTGAGTTTCTTGACCCTGAGGATAAGAAAGCAGGGTTTGGGGAACTAGAAGTGATGTTGAAGAAAGTCTTAAACCTCTAAATGGGTAGTGGACAAGATTAGCTGTTATGTTCCTGAGATGTGATGACTCAGATCCTCAGCTTCCTTGAGACCTTTTCTTATGCTCTCAGTAAGGATAATTCACACACATTTATTTCTTTCCTTTGCCGTTATTCCATGATCATAGCACTATGTATACAACAAATCATATCTTCCTTTTACTTAATTTTATGGGTAGGTATTTCTGGAAGGGAAATGTGTTATCAGCCAACTACAGCCTCTTTAATACAGAAGATGTTCAATAACAGGTATTGATTTAATTTTATAGGCATGGGTAATTCACTCATCTTTCCAATGAGTTTCCTTAGCAGTAAATACGAGTTTTAAATATGATGATCTAGCATTCTAACTAATGCTACATAGTAAACTTCCTAATAAATAAAAATATAAAGATTATGCTCTAGTAGTAACAAATATGGGTATTAATCTAAGAATTAATCTTTGAAATGAGTAGGAAAAAAACCCATCAGACCCATCTCATATGAAGAATATTTGAAGACAAATATGTACAAAGCATCATCTGATATAATATTCTGTTGCTCCTGATCTTCTCTCTGGGTAGAATTTCATAGAAGAAAGTTCTTATAGTTTTATAAATAGTATTCATTGACTCTCAGTCTCAGAAAACTTTTCTGGTAGAAGTAGAACCATTGTATGTTTATACTGAGCATTTTATTGAAATTTACTGTAAACCTTTGCAATCAGGATAAAATTTTTCCTTTATTAACACCATCCCTTATTGGAAACTGGGGGATTAGGCAAATTGGTAACTTCAAGCAACTCTTCCTAGGTCATTTGTACTGTTATTTCTGCAATGAATGTAGTTACTTTACATTTTCAACCAAGTCACGTCTTAAAATAAGTGTTCCTTGATAATTTCCAGAAATGTGAAGCAAATCTCCTGTCATGGAAGAATAGCTAAATAAATTATTGTGGATTACGTTACTGATGTGCAGTAGTCCCCTCTTATCTTCAGTGAGTATGTGCCAAGATTGGATGCCTGAAACTGCAGGTAGTACTAAATTCTATAAATACTGTTTTTCTGTGCATACATACCTGAGATGAAACTTAATTTATAGATTAGACACAGTAAGATACTAACAACAATAACTGTACATATCTACCTTCAAATAGTCTTCATATAGAAGGGGTCCGATGAGTTTTTCCTACTCATTTCAAAAATTAATTTTCAGATTAGTACTCATATTTGATTACCTATTAGAGAGCAATCTTTATATTTTTAATTATTAGGAAGTTTACTATATAGCATTAGTTAGAATGCTAGATCATCAAATTTAAATAATAATACTTATTTAAATAGTAAAATATAACAATTATTACAATATGTCCACATCACTACTCTTGTGCTTTGGGGGCATTATGAAGTAAAATAAGGGTTATTTGAACATAAGCACTGCAATACTGCAACAGTTGATCTGGTCACTGAGATGGCTCCTACGTGACTAAAGGGTGGATAGTGTATATAGCATGGATACCTGGACTAAGGGATTATTCAGGTCCTGGGCAGGATAGTGAGAGATTTTATCGTGCTTCACAGAATGGCACATAATTTAAAACACATAAATTGTTTATTTCTGAAATTTTCCATTTAATATTTTTAGACCATGATTGATATGCAAAATCATGGACAAACTGAGGACTACTGCATTGTATAATCATAAAAATTAGTTTTATAAATACAATGTGGCAACTTGAAAAAAATGTTTGTGATGTAAAAAATGAATGAAAGTTGTGAAATTTTTTACGCTTACAAATTTAACACCTTAAACAATGATCTTCTAAAAATATCAGATCTGATTATATAATTCCTGGGAGACAATTATTTATGAGGCTCTTGCATTTCTGCACATGTTGCTAGCAGAAGCACTGACTGCCTTGGTTCTGGCCTATCTTTTCAAAGATATTTCTGTGGTATACAGCCTTGAAAGATCAAAAGAGTATCTCTGGAACTTATATTTTTGTTTACCTTTTTTTTTTTAACCATCCTTCATAATAAATATAATGCATTTCTCCATAGGAAAGACCAGGCAGGCTTACTGTTCATAGTAAAAGATTCAGGTTCCCTACGCTTCGGTTTCTTTTCCTATAATGCAACTCCTTGCATATGCAGGCATCACCTGGCCTTTTCTGTGTTGCACTGTGGAAACTGGATCTCAGGGAACTGCTGAAAATGCTTTTGTTCTGGCTACAGATATTATTATAAGTAATAAAGTCTCTGATTCAGAAGTGAAGAACCTTCTGTCCATATCCAGTACAGTGTAGGAGGCTGACTTAGATGGAAAATAAAGTAAAAATTTCAGGTCCTTCATTGTTCTTGACATTCATTCCCTTGCCTAAAGCTACTTAATCTGCTTTCAGTGTCATCCATGTATTTAGGATAAAATTGCTAGTAATAACAATAATACCCTAAAACAACAATAATAATGGCTAATATTTAATGAGTGGCAAACATTGTACTAAGCATATTATGTATCATAAAATCCTCACATTGATCCTATTGGGTAAATGTAACTGGTATTACTACTTAATAGGTGAGGAAACTGAGGCAGAGGCATAGTAGTTTGGAAGAAATAAGGGTCACCATACATATTAGTCCATCTGTTAAGCAATTTATCTCATTTTTTTTGTTTTGAGATGGAGTTTTGCTCTGTTGCCCAGGCTGGAGTACAATGGCACAGTCTTGGCTCACAGTAACCTCCGCCTCCCAGGTTCAAGCGATTCTCCCACCTCAGCCTCCCAAGTAGCTGGGACTACAGGTGCACGCCACCAGGCCTGGCCAATTTTTTTGTATTTTTAGTAGCAACGGGGTTTCACTATGTTGGCCAGGCTGGTCTTGAACTCCTGACCTTGTGATCTGCCCACCTTGGCCTCCCAAAGTGTTGGGATTACAGTCATGAGCTATTGCACCTCACCCCTTCACTTTTGATCTGATTCTTATCTATTGTTTGGAAGCTCTGATTAAATGGAACTTCCTTGGAAAAACATTCCTTTGATCCTTCCTCTAGTCTTATTTCCTCAAGGAACTCTGCTCTTTTCCTTGGTTGCATCCACAATTTATGTGAATTGTATGACTGACTGAGTAGTCCTGTGATGGCTTATAGATGGTATGTCTTCCATCTTACGGAGACCCACAGCAAAGGGATAAGGTCTACTTTGTTTTCCAAAGCTTTTAGCAAAATAGATGACAAGTGTAGTGGATAAGTAGATATATTTACCATGGTCATTCTGGCTCTCATATATGTTTTATGGACCACTTACTGAGAATCAACTAATTTGAAACATTTTTGCCTAATTTATCGTTAAGCACTTCTACTCACTAAATGCCATAAATGCCCCATTGAACTTTCATTATCATTTTTTGATGGGTTGTTGCTTTTTACAACTTAATGGTCTAATTCATCTTTGCCGTAAGCCATTTGTATATTATCAACATACTGTTATGCAGCTGTGTGATAGATAGGGTGAGCCAAATAAATTCTGATATGCAAATTTCCCCTTAAAAGAAGTAATTTTAGTAAAATTATATTGTTTTACACTATAAAAGCTTACAAAATAAATGTTGGAAATAGTCTTGTGAATAGCTGTGTTTTTTTAGAAGTAAATTCAAGTTTCCAGTTTGCTAACTAGAAGACTGCTATATTAGATGCCTCTCTCTTGCTCTCTCTCTCTCTCTCTCTATGTGTGTGTGTGTGTGTGTGTGTGTGTTTATCTCTCTATATATGTGTATATATATTTATATATCTCTATATATGTATGTGTATACATTTAGATATATAAATATATAAATACTCCATTCCAAAAAAAGCATATATACATATATATATGCTCTATCTATATATATATATGTATAAATAAATATACATATGTAAATATATTTATAGAGAGTATATATATATGCTTTTTTTTTTTGGAATGAAGTCTCACTCTGCTGCCTAGGCTGGAGTTCAGTGGCATGATCTCGGCTCACCGCAACCTCTGCCTCCAGGGTTCAGGCAATTCTCCTGCTTCAGGCTCCTGAGTGGCTGAGACTACAGGTGTGCACCACCATGCCCAGTTAATTTTTGTATTTTCAGTACAGACCGTGCTTCACCATGTTGCCCAGGCTGGTCTTGAACTCCTGACCTCAAGTGATCTGCCTGCCTCGGCTTTCCAAAGTGCTGGGATAACAGGCATGAGCCACCATATCCAGCCAAGATGTCAATATTTAATAAAGACATTTGTACATAGTTTTGGAGCTAGGGGAGAATGGAAGTATAATAGAACTCTTCACAATATGGTAGAGGAGGTAAGTCTCATACGAAAGTTGATCATTCATTCATTCATCTATTCAAAAATATTATTAGCTTCTGCTTTTAGAGAGAGTAGTGTGGTATGGGTAAAACACAAATGATAACAACAATATCATCCATGTATCACATGTATCAAGTGCTTACTATGTAGGCAATGCAAAGCACTTTATATGGGGCCACTTAATTCTCCAGATAATCTTTGTGGTAAACATTATTTCCCCACTTTACACATGAATCTCATTGAGGTTAAGAAACTTCACCAAGGTCACTGGGTCAATGAGCAAAGAGCCTGGAAACCGACGAACAGAAATAAAAACCAAAAACCAATCAACCAAACAAAAAAGCCTAAAAATAGCCCCTGTCAGTATGACTCCAAAAGTTAACCACTTAATAACCACAATTTCAGGGCTTTCTGCCCTTCTGCAAGGGGCTTTCAAGTTTAATGGTGACATAAGATAAGCACAGAAATTACTACATCTACCTAATATAAGATAAAAGTACAGTAACAGAGGTGCCAGAAAAATACTATGGAAACTGATAAGAAGAAAGAGCCAGTTTCTTTCAAAGTCTGCAGAGGAAGAAGCAGAAAAGCTTCCATGTAGGAGATGGCATTTGAATATCCTGCACTGAAGTTGTCGATGCGAAGACTGTATTAAACAGAGAACATTTAATATGAGAGAAACAGCTTGAGAAAGAAGAAATGAAGAACATTTAATGTGGGGGAAACAGCTTGAGAAAGAAGGCATGAAAGAAAATAGAAGGATCACATTCTAGGGTAATTAGAATACAGTTAATCACCAAACCCCTACTATATCCCAAACACTGGGGAATAAAATAGGAATAAAATAGCAGAGTGAGGAATACAGGCAGGTAAACAAATTACTATTTAGTGTGCTAGCAGAAGTACATAGAAAAATACACAAATAATAGAGAATAGAATTGAGAATACAAGATCCTGGGGCCTTTCTTTGGTTCACACTGAGTGAATTAGGATGATAGCTGCCCTGGAGTGAGCAAGAGTTATTTTCAAATAACTGGATGCCCTCTCTAAGCTTCACTATTTCTGTTTTTTCCATTCTGAAAAAGAGGATAATAATAGCATAATAGGATAGGAAGGAGAATGATTTACTTCATAGGATGCTTGTGAGATCAAATAAGCTAATGTATAAACAGGTTTAGCACAGGGCTGGCCCATCATTGTGCTCAATAATGATTAGTTCTTACTATTAATACTATAATTATTAATTCTTTTTTACACTGCTAGTAAAGGAAGAAAAAAGTCACATTCAGGAAACGTGGCAAGAAGTTCAGAAGCAAGCCTGAGTTCCTTCCTGCCCTGGCATTTAAGGCCCTCCATTTTATATACCGTTCTAGGTTATGGTTTCAGCCTTGTCTGCTGCCGCTTTGCATTCACCTTCAAGTCCAACTAGATGACTGCCACCAGCATCTCCATTCCTCTGTTCCCAAGGCACCCTTGCCTAAGCTCAAGTGATCATCCCTCCTCAACCTCCCAAGTAGCTTGCCTTCATTATGGCAACTGTCACGTTACATATGTTACATTATAATTTTCTTTTTATAAGCAAGTTTATTGGCCCTTAAAGTGCAATGCAAGTACCTGCAGGATTGACATCTCCTGAGAGCTCACTGGAAATGTTGCTTCTTATGCACATTAAAGTGTTAGAAGTTTGGTATAGAGTATGTATCCCCTGAGATCAGAAAACATTTTTTTTTCCATCTAAGTATCCCTCTACTTATTGCCATCTGGCAAAGAATAAGCATTTAATGAACGGTCACTACATGTATGAATAACTGAATGAGCTCCTATATGCCTTCTCATCTCTATTCCTTTATTCAAGTCATTTCACCATTTTTTTTCCTTCAGCTTTGAGACCACCTTTGTCTTCCCACTATGTTAAGCTTCCTCTGAACACTTGAGATCTTTCTCTTCTCAGTACCTCCTAAAGCACCCTGTATTGATTATGACTGTCTTTTTTCTCTTTCTCCTTCTCTTTCTCCATACACATGTGAGCTTATGCATGCACACACATGAGCATATGCACATATACATACACACTTACAAAAACATAGCATATTTTCATCTGCCTCATAACCACCATTAGCATTTGTCCTGGAGGTCAAATATAGTGTCCTTTTTTATCTTCCCACAATCATCTAACTGAGCCATTCCTAGCACAGTAAATATTTATTTGCTCAGTGTTTGTTGAATTAAAGATTATTGTACTTGACTGTTAGAGAGGGCCACAAAGGAAGGGACTCAATATGCAGCATTTTTTTTTGAAACAGGGCCTTACTGTCACCCAGGTTGTAGCAGAGTGGTGCAATCACAGCTCACTGTAACCTTGAGCTCCTAGATTCAAGTGATTCTCCCACCTTGGCTTTCCCAATAGCTAGGACTACAGGCTTGTGCCAGCATGCCTGCCCATTTACAAGACTTTTTTTTCATAGAGATGAAGTCTTGCTGTGTGCTCAGGCTGTTCTTGAACTCCTGAGCTCAAGTCATCCTTCCGTCTCAGCCTCCCAGGGTATGGGATCAATCACAGGCATGAGCTACCATGCCCAGCCTTAACATGCAGCTTTTTAGCCTCTGCAGATTCTGGGTCCTTGCCTCAGTGAGTATCACCCTGAAGGAATGAAAGGAAATACAAGGTTGTATGCCATACACTATTGAAGAGATTTCAGTGTAGAGTGCCAGAATGACAACTGAAGTGAAAGCAAATATGACTTTTGTTCTAGTAGGACATTTATTACTAAGTTGCCATATAACCCTGGGCAGGCCATTTTCCCTTTTGTGGGACTGTTTTCCCATCTGTGTAATGGACAGTACTGAAACAAAAAATTTCTGAGACTCCTTTTGATGCTAACACTCTTTGATTCCATCCAGCTGCAAGGTTCTTGCAAATGGTAATTAATCAGAGAAACGAGTATAATAATTCCTGGCAGTAAAGAGAGTATCATTCCATGTGAGACTGGTAGCACTGCAACTGACAACGGAAGCCGCTGTCGAAGGCCTCGCTTACATTCACTCTGGTGAATAGCAAGAAGGCAGAGTCTTTATAAAGTCATACAATGTGGCAGTAAAAGTGAGAAGGCAGAGAAATTGCAGATCATTATAAAAGAAAGAAATGTTTTACTTTTCAAAATTACTGATGTCCATTTCAAATTTTAAATTTATGATGAAATAAAACGTGGCGATATTAAATATCTGAGAAAGGAGAGACTTGTGCTGGACCAACTGAGAAACTCCAAGGGTCATTAATTGTTATGCTTCATCAAATGATTACTGGCAGAGGGAAAAGGACTTTGATCCCTGGAGATAATATTGCTCAAGGGTTTGACTACATCACAGGCTTATCTTCTAGTCCAGTCTTCCTCTGAAACATTTGATACAGGTCAATACAAAGAAAGCCTAAGAAGACTCCTTCTCTGTTTCAGGGAAGCAGCCTCAATGTCTCCATGTCCTGTTCCTGCCCTAGAAAGTGATCCACTGGAGATTCTAATTAAATTTGCTATCTGAAGATGTGGGAGATGTGACTAATTATGCTAGGCTCTAAAAACAGGACAAAGAATTTTATTTGAGTCTTTGTTAGTCATTAAATTAAATGAACAGTTCAGTAATAAACTCAACAGAGTAAATCAACCAAGTGAAGTGGAGTGTAGACTACATGGAAAAGTTGGACTGAAAAGGTGTCAAACCTATAGGAGAATTGCAGCTGCTGAGCACTGTAGTGCTATTTCAGAAGTTAATGGGCATTGCAAAAGTGTACATACACTATGCTGTGACACAAGAAGTCTGGTTTTAAAGCAGAAGAGTTTTAGAGTCATCAAAGTGAAATACAATGACCTCAAAACTGACAACTTTGCAACTAAGAAAATATTTGATTAATGGTCAGTCAGTGTTTTCATTAAGGTTTAACTTTTCTCCTACTGTAAGAGTCAAGGTCCTGTGAAACATTAACACCAAATGAACAGGTCCTGGAAGCACCATGGAGAATTTGCTTTCTTATTTCAATCTAATGTCCTATAATATTGTATGAAGACTGCATTTAACAATAATATATAGTTTCAAATAGCTAGAAGGAAACTATCAAATGTTCCTGACACAGAGATATTATATTTGAGATGATGGATATGCTAATCTGTCACTATACATTGTATGTATCAAAACATCACTGTATTCCATGAATATGTACAATTGTTGACAATTTAAAAACCTAAAAGATTATTCAAGGGGAAAGTACAGCTGTTTTAACTTAAAGAAAAATGTGGTTTTCATACAGGTACCTTGAAAAGACATTTCAGTTGCTATTCATTCCCTGACAGCTATTATTGTAGCAATGATTATTGAAGACAACACATTGAACATTTGAGAACCCACTATGTATTTGGCACTATTCTACTTTTATGGGGATACCAACAAATTGATATCAAGGGCCTCTATATTCAAGAGGTTTACATTAGAAATATCGTTAATGAGACAAGACCACAGAAATGAATGATTTGCCAATAACACAAAGCAATCTTCAATCAAGCAATAGTAATTTGGCCTACAGTAGGCAAAACACAGTATGACTTCAAAGAAGATGGGCACTCACAAAGGCTGACAACAGAGAGACCTGCCTGAATTGAGAAGTCAGTTAATGGCGATCCAAGCCAAAGGTGTAGGTTTGGATATAATAAAAAATAATTCTCTTATCATTCGTATTGCTTTTACCATAGTTATTTTTTTCTTCAGTGTACAGCTTGATATTAGCAGAATTAAGAGTTAAACCTATAATTTTCTACTCTTCATGTACCTTGTCTTAGATTGAGTGTTTCTGTGAACTAAGGCTTTTTTTCTTTCATTATTTTTTAGTGTGTGGGATTTTTCCTTTGTAGTTCAGATCAGCTTTTCTTATACACAGTGTTAATGACTGACATTTAAGAAGGCTGATTTTAGAACAACATTGTCCATCTCATGTATTACTGTTGGTTTCTGTTGCCGTTGTAATTCTCAACTCCATTTTCAATGTGAGCCTCATACCATTTAATAATATGGAGTTATTAAATCACTTTATTTTTCTATTTAGCAGGAGCAGAGCTACAAAAAATGTTCCCTAATAAGGCTAGCATTGTATAATGAATCAACTAAAATGGTGAGGATCAATTTAGAGGAAAAAACCTTGGGGAATAAAATGACATTCTTTATGCCTGTTACTAAAAGAAAAGCAAAAGGTTTTTTTTTTTTTTTTTTTTTTTTTTTAAGACAGTGCAATTACAAAATGTGTTTCCTTACTTTGGTGTTTTGAAAGCTATACAGATAAGTGTTAATTCCTACCCCAAAGGTTATAAGCATTTTAGAACAGTGGAAAAAAGAATTATTGAAACAGCAACAAATAAAACACAAGAGCAAAAATGGCAATCATATTTTCCACTTATATACTCTCAAGTGCTACAGGGCTATCAGTGGATCAAGGCTGTCATACACTGCAGCTATATAGAAAAAAAGAAAACAAAGAAAAAAATAAAAATATCATCAAAATTATATGAATTTTTCTTTGTCAAATGGAGACGTGAAAAGTTGTCAACGATATCACAAAAATCAAAAAGTAACATTCAAGTAACTTTACTGATGTTGACTTGTATGTATGGCTGGCTTGTTATATTTAAGATGTCTTGTTTGGTTCTCCAATGTGTCTGAACTACAGGCTATAAAACCTAGACCCAAGGGCTTTTGAAAACAGAGGGCCCACAGCAAAACCAATCAGACGTTCAAACACAGTGCATACCAAAGGTGGGGCTTGAGCATACAAAAAGACAGCATCGTGAAAAGAGTGCCAGCTGATTTCAAGAGGGTGACTGGAAGTTGCATCAAGAACACACAGTGACAGGAAAGATTTTAATGAAAAATCCCGAAGACAAATCCACCTTTTAGTTTTGTAAATGAAGCTTGTGAACAGAATATCTACTATCTATCATCATCATAGTTTCATAAAATATTTTTAACACCAAATTTAAAGGGAGATTGCAATCTCAGGAAGATTCTTCCCAAGGAAGGACAATGGGCAACCCAATACTGACATTTGTATGTGTACATTGCAAAGTTCTTCTTTTCTTTCTTTTTGCCCCAGGCCAGTAGAAATTTGGCCATGAACTAGCTTAACTCTATGGACGCAAATTTGGGAAAACACTGACTGAGAGAACATCCATAGGTGCTGGAATGATACAGAACAGAACATTTTACAGTATGCCCATGGCTTTGTCAAATGTTGGGGAGGAGCTTAAGGAGGCAATTTAAATAGTGGAAAGAGTAAGGCAGTGAGGGCTATAATTATGTCCAAGAAAGGTTTCTATCTCTATTTCAATGCAAATTGAATGTAGTCACCTGATCCCATTAGTTAATATCCCACAGACTTCTCATTGTCAGTCTGTGTGTGTGTGTGTGTATATATATACATCCCCTAAATTCTCTCTCATTTTAATCATGCAAATAAATGAACATATTCTATTTTTGATACCCTCTCAGCATATGCCCTCAATTATAGCACCTTTGTGTGGAATACTAATTGTTTTCCTGTCTGCTGTGGTCTCTGTGACATTGGGAGTCTCTTCAGGAAAGAGCTATGTGTAATTTATCTTTGTATTCTCAGTAGAAAGCACAGAGCATTTCACAGGATCACCAAACATAGGGCACTTATAGGAGTAAATAAATGAATAATAATTTAAATATTTTTCTTCTTTATTGCCTTAAAAAACCAATAACTTAATACTTTTCAGGTACATTCCTGCCACTAGGAATAGAGGAGATAATTACAACAGAGTCCTTGAGCTCAAGACGATCATAATCTAGTTGATAAGGCAGACTTGGAAATCAAGTAATTAATAATCATAATCATAGCCCTCACCCAGGCTGAGAACTTCAGGGAGGGGTTTCAGGTGGCACCACAGAAATCTTGGGCTTATAAAGAGTTACTCATGTGAGCATGTTTCTGGGAGCTGGCAATGAGGTGGTTCGGTGAATGGTACGTGTGTCTATTAAGAGAGGGAGGAGAAGTTTCACAGTGGGAGAAGCACGAACGAGAACCTCAAAGAAAGGGAGACATTTTTTCCCCTGTGAACTGAAAGATGAACTGATATGACTGAAAGGTGATGTGGGGAGTGCAAGGTTAATCAAGTCAATGAAAACCAGATTTGCAATGCAGAAGGCTCTACATGGGCTACAGTGTTGATAATGAATTGCAGGTGCATAGAGATTGTGGTGAAAACTAGTTGGTAAATATTTGAGATGAGCAATGATTCTAGTTGGATCTAGACTGGAGATAATATGGAAAGACTGCAGAAGAATCATTCAAGGGATATTAAAGATATATGAATAGGATGCTTGGTGATACAGTTCGGATATTTGTCCTTTCCGAATATCATGTTGAAATTTTATCCCCAGCGTTGGAGGTGGGGCCTGGAAGAGGTGTTTGGGCTGTGGGGGTAGATCTCTCATGAATGGCTTGGAGCCATTTTTGGGAGATTGAATGAGTTTTCACTGTTAGTTCCTGCTAGATTTGGCTGTTAAAAAGAATCTGGCATCTCACTTCTCTCTTGCTCTCTTACTCTCACCAAGAGATGCTGGCTCCTCTCTGCCAGAAGCAGACACTGACATCAGGCTTCTTGTACAGCGTGCAGGCCTGAAAGCCAAATGAACCTCTTTTCTTATAAATTATCCAGCTACAGGTGTTCCTTTATAGCAACACAAATGGACTAAGACACAGAGATCAAGTTATAACACCAAGATGTTTTCCTAGATTCCTGCCACTGATTTGCCTTAACTTGACCTCTGATTTCTCTTCCACAGAAGTACTTAGCTTACCACTGGCCAAATGCTTTTCCTTCATGTATAAACTCATAAACCCTCCTAATTATCCTATGAGTTGGATACTTTTACTATTCTCATTTTATGGATAAGGACACTAAGGCATAAAGAGGTCACGCAGATAATGAGGAGAGCCAGGATCTGAACTCAAGCACATGCCCTTAAATGCTACACCACACTGTTGATGGTCATTAGACAGTGGATTTAATAGGAGACAACAATCTGAATGGTAGGTAAAATGAACATACTTTCTGATGTGCTTTACAGCATTTGAGGATCAATATCCAGTAGGTATGTATGTCCAGAGCCAAGATCTGATTGTAGATACAGAGATGAGAGACATAGGCACATAGTTTAAAATCAGATCTGTGGCTGTGGATATTTTCCACTCAGGTGGATGTGCAGAGGAGGAAGAGAAGGAAGGCATCGCTGGGTGCAACAGACACATAAAGGAAGAGGAGAAAAGGAGACGTCTAATGAGACAGAGAAGAAAATGTCTGAGATGCAAGAAGAGCTGTGAGCCTGGAAACAGGATTGTGGAAGTTCAAAAAAAAAGTTTCAGGAAGGAGCAAGCAACAGAGGCAAGGGTGCAAAAAATAAGATTGGATAGGGATTGAAAAGTTTCCACTGGATTTAGAAACAAAGAATCTTGGTGACCTTGGTGCTAATGATTGCAGTGGAGGGGTGAAGGCAGAACTCGAGCTCCAGTTCTCTGAGGAGTAAATGGGTTCTAAGAAAGAGGAGATCGTTGGCCGGGCATGGTGGCTCACGCCTGTAATCCAAGCACTTTGGAGACCAAGGCGGGCGGATCACCTAAGGTTGGGAGTTCAAGACCAGCCTGATCAACATGGTCATCTTTGGGAAAAAAAAAAAAAAAAAAAAAAAAAAGGAGGAGATAGTGTAGAGAACTCTTCTGGCTGGGAAGGAGAGTATTAAGGATTATTTTTATGTAATGGGATGATGATTGTAGTATAGTAAAAGCAAATGATACTAGGTTGAAATCTCAGCTCTGCTAGCTATCATCAGTAAAATAGAAATAAAAATACCTACTGTATAGATTTATTGTTAGGATGACTATTTTTGCAGAACACCAAACAAAAAGTACTTAGTAAATGAGGGCTATAGTCATGTTAAAAAGGTAAAAATCTGAAAATCTCCAAATCTTCTGAATAATTTATTTCAATAATCTTTCATAGAGTAGATGAATTAAAACTTTTAAAAATTATTTTCGTTTTTCTCTTGTTGTTAATGTCACTGTTAACAACAGTGATTTATTGAGATATAACTTACCTACAGTAAATTCACCTATTTTGTTCAGTGGCTTTTAGTATATTTACATAATCTTGCAACCATCATTACAGTCTACTTTTAAAACATTTTCATAATCTCCCAAAGAAATCCTACCCATATCAGTGTCTCCTAATTCCCATCACCTCTCCGTTTATCTCTAGGCAATCACTAATTTATTTTCTGACACTATAGATTTATTTGCCTATTGTTGACATTTCATAGAAATGGAATCATGCCAGGTGTGGTTGTGATTCGCTTTGTTAACTTGGCATAATCTTTTCATGGCTTATCTATGCATATTACATGCATCGGTACTTCATTTTCTTTCTGGTTAAATAATGTTCCATTCATTTATAAAGATATACCATATTCTGTTTATCCATTCATCAGCTGATAGGTATTTGCGTTGTTTTCACTTTTTGGCTATTACGAACAACACTGCTATGAACATTTGTATACATGCTTTGTATGGATGTATGTTTTCGTTTCTCTGGGGTACATACCTAGGACTGAAATTCTGAGCCTAATGGGAGATTTTTAAATTTAATTTTTTGGGTTTTTACTTTTTGAGACAAAGTCTTGCTCTGTCACCCAGCTGGAGTGCGGTGTCGTGATCTTGGCTCACTGCAGCCTCCTCCTCTCAGGTTCAAGCGACTCTCCGGCCTCAGCCTCCCAAGCAGCTTGGATTAAGGATCATGATAGCATGTTTGGCTTATTTTTGTATTTTTAGCAGAGATGGGGTTTTACCATGTTGGCCAGTCTGGTCTTGTACTCCTGGCCTCAAGTGATCCATTCACCTTGGCCTTCCCAAGTGCGGGGATTACAGGCCTGAGCCACCACACCCAGCCTAAATTCAGCTTTTAATAATAAAATTTAAACACGCTGACAGATAAAACAGTTTAAAATTGTATAAAGGATAATTTATTTCCCCATTCCTGTTGTACTTCCCTGAGATAAACATTGTTACCCTAAGCTAAGTTTTATTTCCTTCTGGTCTTGCTCTATGATAGGCCATCTTTCTTAACACGAAACATTCTGGCAGATTATGTTCTGTTGAAATTACAGGCTGGTATATGAGAAAAAGCACTACCACCTAGAATCTCTGACCCAACTGCTATATCTGTCACAGACCACTGGTGTGACTGTGTGATCTTGAGTAAATCTCTTGACTTTGCTGGAGTAATTTTCTCAATTTTTTTAAGGGTTTGGGTGCAAAATCTTCTAATTCTTTCTGGTCAAGCATCCTATGATTTAATAATACTAAGGGCCCTGAGGACACACTATTAGCTTTAGGTTTATTTGCAACATGTTTTTCTTTCTCTTTCTTATTTATCACTGGTAGCAGAAACTTCAGAGAAAGGCAATGACAATTACCCTCCCCTTGCCAACCACTGACATTTGCTTAGCATGCTAAACAAACTTTCAGAGTGACTGGTGTTGAAAATAAAGTCCTTTTGTAGGTCTCAATTTGTTCCTCTTCAGTCTTGTAAGTTTGCTGAATTGATTTTTGTTTTATTACCTTTTACGGGGTCATTCAGAGTGCTGAGAATTTTGCTTGTTATGCACCTTGATTCCACTTTTGAAAGTCTAGTCGCGCACATTACAATGACCCGATTTCTTTAAAATAACTCCAGCAAAGTTAGAGCTATCCATGTATAATGACATTTCTCCAGAGCATCTGGTATTGACGCATGTTCAGAAGAGATGCAAAATACTTTAACAAAAAGCAGACACTAACTGTTTTAGTATGTAATAGATGGGTTGATGAAAATCAGTTTCTGTGGCCTAACTCTGAAATCAAAAATCCCAGGGGAAACTATGTGCATCACCTTCCACCAAGAGAACAAGGATGAAATCTAACCCTACTGGAAGGACTTCTCTCTGTCTGCCAGTTCTTCCACGCATATCCCTGAGCCTGAAGAACAGCTTCCACTAAATGTGAACTCTTCCTTTGAGCTATAAGACTATAAATCACAGTCATAGGTGAATACCCACCACTTGTCATTCTACTGAATTCTACTATGTGCTCATGTGTCACATGATAACATACAGCATTGTTCCTACCTCTAAATAGCTGACAGAAGATACTCTGTTTTATAGTTATTACTAGAGTTACACAGTTTTTACTAGAGAAAAATCTACAAATTGATTTTGGTTGTTCTTGAAGTTCAAGATTCCCCTGGGCATTGTGGGATGAAAGTGCATGAAGAAGAATTATGGACTGTTTGCAAGTCCCCTTAGTAGCTGATTTTGAATCTACCAAGCAGAAAGGAAGGGTCTAAAGACATTAATAATATGAGAAGGCAGATGTGTGGTTAGAAAGAGCTTGGGTCTTGACCACATGTGAATTTCCACTTGTTGACCCAAGGAAAGAGAGAGGACTCCATGGCATCCCATGAAAGAGGTCTCATTGTGGGCTAAAGCGAGAACATGAGATACATTAGGGGGCCTTTTAAAGAGAATGGAAAGAAGAAACGAACACTGTATCTTTAGGTGAGAACTCCGGAGAGACAACCGGCATCGTGGGGCTGTGATCTGCAGCCGCAGGTCTTTGATCAGAGGTTCCTAGGTGCGCTTCACCTATTGGATGCCAGCAGCTGCCTGAGGCCTCAGCGGCCAAAGGATTCACTCACACCTATCCTGATTTCCGACAGTTTCCATCCCCATCCTTCCTGTGGTAATTCTTTAACTTCAGGGTTCTAAAAAGTAGATCGTCTTCTAAGAAAAGTTTGTTACTCCTGAAACTGAATGTTAGTGCTACTCAACAAAAAAAACTCAGTGTCTGTCTTTTTTGCTTCTCTGCTGGGAAAAGTGACTGAATTAGAGGCTGTTTTTATGGGTCACAGGGATCCCAGAGGAAAGGTTCCAATATGAAAATCAGGACAGGGAACCTGGCCAGCACAGGAACAGAGCTGCTGCGGAAGATAGACAGTGAAATAAAGTCTCTGCTAAGGGAGAGTCCCCAGCTGACCATAGGTCCCACATGGCACCCGTCAAAGGGCGGAGTGGAGATCTCAGTGCTGTAACATGAGACTCACCTCTGTGAAGTCACAGCCCAGGTGGAAAATCTTGGATTAAAAAAGTCTTTGTAAAAGAGATTGAAGGCTTCTGCCAGACATTGCCCAGTTCCTAGAAGTCTACCCTCAACACGGAGCTCCAGTGTAGACAACACCGGGAAAGGAGATGCATATCCAACATAACATCACTCAAAACCATTGGGACAGTGACAAAGGTGAGAAGAGTAAGGAAGTTCTTATAAGTGAGGAGGTTTCTATGGGGAAAACAACGAGGCAAGCACCATATTGTGAAACTGTAGAAATGGTTGCCTAGGACATCTCATGATTCACCAACGGGCCCTGTAAGTGGGGAAAGGAGAATTACAGAACTCCTGCAATTATACTGATAGAAATCTGGTAGAAGCTCTGTTTTATAATTCACAGCTGCTTCCCTCATGTCTAGTGTAGCTTAGGGCCTCCAGGTACCATAGGCTCTGTACTAGTCCATTGATTGTGAGAATAGTAAGAACATAACAAGTGACTGGTAAAATAGAAAGGCAAACTGGGCTACTATCTGACCTGCAGATTTCCCATGCAGAGTCTCTGAGTACCCAGCATTCTATAAATAGAAATCTACATGCAGCTATAGAAAATAATCATGCTGGATCCAAAACAAATAAGGCAGAAGCTGATTAACATATATTTGAAATATGCTATCCATAATACATTTCTAGACTTTTTTTTTTTTTTTTACATTACTGATGGCTGTTAACTATATCCACAAAATAATCTTTCTAGGTCCAGTGGTCCATAAATCTGAGAACAGGAGTCAGCCACATCTGAACTGCATATTATCAGAAGTGCTAACCCTGTAATACGAATTTAATGCCTACTTGGGGTCTGAGTGACAGTTTTCTCATCTGCAAAATATAGAGGTTGGACTAAATTGTTCAGTCCAATATTTGTACCCATCCCTCTCTGAACTTATGTTAGCTTCTAGTTACTTTTTTTCCCATAAGCCTGATGGAATGATATCTTTGCAATTATGCCAGAGGCATAAGAAAGGAAACAGAGCATGAATTAGATGAATTAGGAGGAGATCTAAATAACACAGAAAAATAAAATTCTCATTTAGTATCCTGATATCCATCTTCATTTGGGTCAATCTATTCTGTTAGGCAGGTTGTTCACAAGAACACTTGGTCACAGGGATGAACTAGGGCTGAAATCTAGTCTGAATGCTGTTCGGCATGCCACAGGCCCTGGCACAGTGCGTCCTTCAGCCAGAAGAAGGGGAGCCTTTGTAACATTTGGACAAAGGCTTTGGCTGCTTAGCAGTGGCCCAGTATACCCTCTCCTTTTTAAAGCAAGCCATAAAATTCCTCTTTACCCTCAAAGGTATTAATTTTCTCTGGAATAGAGTGATCTTAGGTTTTAGTATTTAATTTGGAACACACATGCCTACTAACTTTAAAAACCCTCTTCAAGAGCTCCTTTAAACTCCATACGAGCTGAAGGTCTACAGAACTGAATTAAAGAGCTGATACGGAAGGTTTATTTTCTCTGCTGAGAGGCAGATTTTAATCCCTTAATTAAAATAAATTTCTACATTCTAAAATATTTAGATCATTATATAAATACAGGCAGGCTTGCACAGCCCTTCCCCCATACTGCCAACCCTACTATTCATCTCCCTTCACAATTCACTGGACTCACTATTAAACTATGAATGGAAACACACTTTATAACAGTCCTTTGAAAAAAATTCATTCTCACCTCAGCCTGAGTTATCTATTTGGGGGGTCAGAATGTCATCTCATACATGCAAATATAATGATAGGTAAAATTTAGGGAGTACTCCATATTTATCAGGCATTGCTCACAGCACTTTATATAAAAACCTCTTGAAATCCTTATAGATATCCCATGAGATAGATACTACAATTGGTATCTTGTAAAAAAGTCCTTTGCTCGAGTTTACATAGCTTGAAAGTTGTGGAGGCAGAATTCAAACCGTGATACTTTGCATCTAGAGTCTAGTTTCTTAACCACATATTCATTGTCTATCTATCCATCTATCTCTTCATGTCAATCAGTCATCTGTTGATATATCACTTATCTATGAAAGAGATTTGACTATTGTTAAATGGGGTGTACTTTCCTCTGAAGCAGAATTCAATCCTTGAAGAATTACTACTACAATATTCAGTCATTATTTATTAAGCACATTTTAAAACACAGATTATGGTACCAGCCTAGTTCGGTTCAAATTCTACCCATGTGACCTTAGAAAGGTTAACTGTTTCATCACCTACAAAATGAGATAACACATTCCTCCCTGGGTTGCTGTGGAGACTAATGAGTTAATTTGTATAAAGTGCTGCTGGGTAGGTAACAAGATTATAAATATGATAGTGATTGTTCTAATTGTTATCCTCATAGTTGCCATCATCATCATCTGCATTGTCACTGTTACTATTAGTAAAATAAATAAAACTCCTGCTTAAATAAAATTAATATTCAAAGTATAAGTTCTGATGACCTCATTTCCAACTATCTCATTTCATTGTTTCCAGTTGTTTGTCAAACCACGTACCATAATTTTTCCATAAAATTGGGATGATTATAGCTACCCCATAAGTCGTTATAAGGTTAAAATGAGTTGGTACATGTAAAACTTCTGGAATAGTGCATAGCACCTGAAGTCACTCAAAACATGTCAGTGGTTTTAATTAATGTCTATGCAATGGGTGCTATAGTTTAACGTTACTGTCTTGATTCTGAGTCCTACAATTTGTTGCTATGGTGATTTTTGCATAGCATTTTCTCAAAGCTAGTTTTCCTTTGCAAAGGAACACTTTTGAAGTTGTGCTTATTCTGTTTTTTAATTGCTACCCAATAATTTGATGGTTACTAAAATAAATACAAAGATTGCTCCAAAAACACAGACATGCTAAAACGAATAGAAAATATTTACATCATCTCAGATAGAGATACTGTCTCACTTTAATTTTTTTTAAAAAAGCAAATCAATTAGATTGTTTTGTCACAGAGTTATGCGAACATCACAGAATGGGAATTCTGGAGTAAAAACATCTGGTTTCACTTCCCAGCTCTGTCATGTCAAGGTATTTGACCCTCATGAAGCCTCATGACTCTACCTTCCTGAGTTGTTGCGCAGAATAAGAGCTTTTAAAATAAAGTGAGTTTGCTGTTTTCTGTTGTCCTTTACAAAATTTTAACTGTGCCTTTAAAATAATTCTTGAATTCTTAATGTAAGAACATTTTTCCCCTAGTATGAAAAAAATAGTGAGGGACAACAGTGAATTCTGTAAATTTAAGAAATTGTCTATTGAGATAATGCATTAATTTAAAATCATGGGATATTTCTTTCTATGTGAACCCTTTCATAGAAGGTGTTTCAGAGGAAAGAGGCTACAAAACCAAATGTAGCCGAGAGTGGCCACTGCCACTGTGGAAGTCAATTAATCTCTTCCTATTTTCCTTAATTCATATTGGGTTTTTGATCACCTACATCAAAAACGCAGTTACAGCCTTTGAAAAAAAGCTACTAAATAAACTTAGGAAGAGGCTACACCTTGTGAGTCATTCCCAGAGGGCTCACTCTCTTGGTTTTAATTAAAAATTAAATAAAGAATCCTTTAAGATCATATCAGCCTTTTAAGGGCATAAGAAGGTCAACGGTTTGTTAAGCATCTTCTTTCTCTTTCTAATGGTGCTGTTTCCCAGATTGAATCCTGTGAACAAGGCTCAAATTTCCTTTCAGAATCTCTGGATTCGTGGCAGGGTGGATGTGAGATGTAGGGGACAGATTGAGAATCTACAGTGTGCAGAGAGAACGTGATTAAGGCTCCGTGAGAAGATGAGCTTGGATGTGGGAATGCCTTGGGTACAACCCAGATCCCTCCACTTGCTAGATTAAAACGCACACTTTGCAAAATTATTGGGATTATTAGAAACAATAAAATACCTATGGAAAGTGCCTGGCTACTAATCTGTGCTCCATAAAGTGGCTGTTCCTTTGTCCACATTCCTGAGAAGAAACATGTAAGACAGAAACACTATTACACGAGTAGAGAATAAAATTATCTCATATGAGTATGAAATCACATATGGGGTTAGAGATGTGCCACCTTTTACAGGGAGCCTATAAATGTAATAATGAAAGGAAAAACATACAACTTTGACTATGATGACAAGAAGGATGACTGCTAAGAATGATAGAAGGTCTTAGCTCCAGCAGCTTTCTTATGACCTCAGGGGATTTGCCTGAGCTGATAAACATTTTCTACCTGATGTTTGATAGCAATAAAAATAAATATACATGAGTTCAAGGCTTTTAAATAGAATGCACTTATGGGAACAGTTAATAATGACTAATGTGGATAGTGCCTGGATGAAGATTCATTTGCTCAATTTCCCCTGATCATTATAACAATCCTATGAGGGGAACAGCACAGATGATACAATTATTCTTCTCACTTTCTGATGAGGGAATTGAGGTTCTGAGGGTGGTAACATTTTTAGCTAAAATGCACATGATTAGTATGGCCAAACGGAAGACTTCGGACCTAGATAGTTTGGGCACAATCCTTGGCTCCTCTGTGACATCACATCACCACTACCTCAAACAAGGAACCTGATATATTTTGCCTCCCTTCCCTCACATTGTTTTCTAAAGAGTTTAATGTTTAAGTGTATTTACTGTGGACAAGAGTGCTCATTCTGTCCAAGAGGGGTAAAGAATCACCCTCTAGTGATATCCCACGCTATGGGATTAATTATGGGAAGAATTCTGGGAAAATTCTTCCCCAGAATCAGTCACCAAGTAACACTTGTTCTATTTAATAAATAATTCTGAATCCATTTGTACCTCCCTATCTCCATAGCCTCAGTTCAGTTCTTCATTATTTCAACCCTGCTCTATGATACAATACTAACTAGTTTCTCTGCATTGAAACTTTCCCCAAAGGTGGCAAAATGAGCTTTTTAAAAATGCAAAGCAGATTGTTTCTTTGCTCAGCTTTAAAACTCTTCAACAGCTCCCCACTGCTTATTGAATAAAGTACAAAACCCTCAGCTTAGCAAGTAAGGTCTTCTATGATCTATAGCTGCCTGTTTCTCCACCCTTATCACCCACTCAATAGCCCTTAGCCACACACGTAGTCTCAGAAGGCATTGTGCCTTTATATAGCATGATGCTTAACTTTTTTCCATTTCTATTACTTGGAACACATTTCTTCCCTAATCCTACTGATAAGCTCAGTGCCTTCATGATAATTCCAAGAAAAATAGTACACAGTTAGGTAATTTCTGCTATGTTTACCTTTAGAGACTTACATGCACTTCTATTAGAGACTAGTTTGGGAATCTATATTTGATTTCATATTTACAGACTTTGAAACAGTTAAAACATTAAAGACCCAGTACATTTTCTGCTACTCTGCAAGGAAAGAAACCTTACCAAAGATAAGTTTCAATATTCAATTTGGAACACACATACCTAATGACTTTATAAACCCATTTAAGGGATCCTATAACTTCGTATGAGCTGACAGTCTACAGAACTGAATTAAAGGATTAAAATGAAAGTTTATTTTCTCTTCTCTGAGAAGTAAATTTTGATGCTTTAACAAAAACAAAATGGTACGTTGTAAAATATTTAGATCTCTATAAAAATACAGGCAGGCTTGCACAGCCCTTCCCCCATACTGCTAACTCTACCATTCATCTCCTGTCACAATTCACTGGACCCACTATTAAGCTGTGAATGGAAACAGTCTTTTCTAACAGTTCTTTAATAAAAGTAAAAATTCATTCTCACCTCAGCCTGGGGTACTATTCAGGGGCTCACCCTAACTCTGGCATGTCATAATGTTCTTATAAAATACAGATCTTGCTCTGCATCCTAAAACCAAGAATGGTTTGAGGCTGCCAACATTATGATTTCTACAAAGGTGGTGAATTACAGATGTGGATTCTCTGAGCCCAGCAGAGAATAGTTAGAAGTTAGACTTGGAGATAGACCTATGAGAAGATGAGTGTGCATTTTCCATAGATAATGCTTCGTATAAATGATTAGAAATTGATGAAACAAGGTGTGGATGGGGTCATTTCTGTGTGTATGTTAATGCCTCTGCAAAAGGAACAGTCTAAGGTCACATTTGCTTCCATCACTACCTCCTGTACTAGTTCGATTTTAGTTATCCTAAATTAAATAAGCAGGAAGGAGACCCTAGCTTGAGGATGTCTCCATACTTTGAGCTCCCACATAACAATCTGCAGGAAGGAGACCCTAGCTTGAGGATGTCTCCATACTTTGAGCTCCCACATAACAATCTGAAACCTAACTTATAAGTATTACACACACTAGAGTTTTGGATAGTCACAAGCAGCTGGGTTTCAGCTAATTAGAGGCAGCCAACTCATCGCACCACGCCTGAATAAAGCAGATGCCTGGCTGTAGTCCATCAGGTGATTTCTTTACTTTGCATCTGTGTACAGGCTATAAAATGTTGCTTCTCAAACTGCTCAGTGGAGCTCTCTAAACCTCTTTGTTTCTCAGTGCTGCCTGATTCATGAATTGTTCTTTGGTCAAATAAACTGTTAAATTTAATTTCTCTAAATTTGTTATTTTAATAGTTACCTAGAGATTAGGTACCTTTGAGAAACTGAGGCCTTTTAGCAGATATATATCACACAGTAAGTAATTCTTCATTTATATGTCTGTGAGATACTTAAGGGGAGAGATCATGTTTTTTTCACCTTTGAATCCCTAACATTAAGGATGATGCCTGGTACCTAGTTGAAGTACCATGAATATATATCCTTCAGTGACTGAAGATGTTTTATGATGATATAGTTCTTCAGAGTTCATTTCCCATCCCAAACCTGCCAACTTATTTTAATTAGCTTTCATCTGGTTTATCTCAGCCTCTGTTATCAACTACAGTATAACAATAATTAGGACTATATGTAAAATGACAAATAAATGTATGCCATAAATATTGAAAAAACAGCCAAGAATACTATTCTCTTTGCCCTAGAAATATCAAAAGCTGAATAACTTATTCTCCCAAAGTAGAGAAATCAATTACAGCATCAAAAACTCCTTTTCTTTTCAAAGAAAAAGATATGCTAGGTAAGTAGGAGTCTCATAGAAATCCCATTTGATTTTCAAATTTTAGTTTGATTTCAGGCTCTGCACATTTCTTGCTTCTCCAAGCATTAAAAAGTCAATTCCTCCAAACGTAATCTGCAGCCGTAGGCACTGTGCCAAGTAATTTAAAGTACTTTCCTAAGAAAAACTAACAACTTCTCTGTTTTCTTTTAAATGATCTTACAGAAGTAAATTGTGTGTACAATTAATTCATTCCTAAATGTCTGCTATTAATTCAAGGAGCCGAGAACTTGGGTCTTCCCACTGAAGCTCAGAAAATACAGAGGACTGATTCTGGTTGCTTTTGCTGACTCATCCTTTATTCCTCTAAATGTGGATTAAGAATTATCCTGATGTAAATGTAAGGATGGTTCCACATGCTAACCTTCCCAGAGCTAGTGCATATCCTAATCTGAAGCCATAATTGCTGTACCAGTATGTGCATGTTTCTGGAATAGTCTGCAGGAAGTTTTCAAAAGCTTTGAAAAAAATGTACACCATTATCTACTACTGCATCCTAAAAATCAGGCATTTCTTCAACATTGTTGACTTTTTCAGCTTGCATCTTTGTAAAAAATTGTCCTATTAGAGTAGTATCTTGTGCTTTGTTGATGATCCTTGACAAGTCTTGGTTGAATAAATTAATAGATACATTTTTATAATATCTTTTTTAGGGCAAAAGATCCCAGAATATTTTTATTTTACCATGAGTAGTAAAGACACAGACCTGCGAAGACAGTAGGTTGGGTTCCACATTACTAGAGTTAGATAACGAAGGGTTTGTCTATCTAATTTTAAGTTCTCGTCTACTTCTGAGGGTCTATATGTTATTCAAGAACACAGAGAACAGCACACAGGTGATGGTGTCGAAAATGGAACCAGGATTTTTTTTTACTTTGCCCCTGAATTATTGGTTGCATTTCAAGACATTCTGGCTTGGAGAGGTATTTCCCATTTGAAAATTAAATAATATCTGAAATGAATTACTCAGTCTTCATCAAGTACTGACAGGCACCCAATGGATTTATAACATAGATAATCATCATTGACATAGTTTATGGTGAAAGTGCAACACAAAGTGAGTTCTAGTTATTACTTGTTTCTATGCATGGATTCATTCATTTATGGAGTAGTTTTATATACCTACTAAGAACTAGGTAAAACACAGCTTGAGCTGATTGTTCTCAAACAGGTATCAGCTTGCTTGTTTGAAGATTTTATTTCCTTGTTTATGTATTCATTCAATAATCCTGAGCTCTTGCTAGCCAGATAGTGGACTAAGTGTTAGGAATATAGCAGCGCACAAAATAGACACAATTCCACTCATTGTGCTTACAGTGTAGAGGATGATACAGGCATTTAGTTTGAAAATTATATAAAAAAATGTACAATTATAAATTGCTTGGATCTTATGAAAAATAGAAATAAAATTTATAATAGGGGCCTGATTTTCTATTTCAGAGCTTCTCTGAAGACATGCAATTTAAGCTTGGATCTAAGATGACCAGAAGTTAATCAGGCAAAGTGTAAAAAGAGCTTTACAATTCCAGGAAAAAGCATACGTGAAACGCTTGAGACTAGAAGAGATTTAGTGAATTTTGTGAATAAAAAAACAAAGCCAACATGAATAGTGTGGTCTGCAAAGAGAAGAGTGAAATGAGGTATCCAAGAGGCAGGCAAGGGCTCGGTCATGCAGAGCCTGGATGCTATGTTAATGACTTTGCATTGCATCCTAATGCAAAAGAAGATCTGATCTGTATTTTTCACAGATCACTTTGGTTGCATCGAGAATAAGGTCGACAGTGAAAATGGTGAGACCAATTAAGGAGCTATTATAGGTGGAAGATGATGGGGGCTTGGATTAAAGTGGTGGAAATAGAAGTAAAGGCAAGTGAATAAATCTGTGATATTTTTGAGGCAGAATCAACAGGACTTGAACTGAATGGTGAATGTGAGGGAAAACAAGGTAGTATGGATGACTTTCAAGTTTTTTGCTTCAACAATGAGGTAGATGTATGTGCCATTTACTGAGTTGGGGAAGTATAGAAGAGGAACAAAGTAGAGTGAAATTAAGATTTTTGGTATCAGCCAGGTGCAGTGGCTCATGCCTGTAATACCAGCACTTGGGGAGGCCAAGGCGAGTGGATAATGAGGTCAGAAGTTCGAGACCAGCCTGGCCAATATGGTAAAACCCTATCTCTACCAAAAATACAAATATTAGCCAGATGTCATGGCAGGAACCTGTAGTCCCAGCTACTTGGAAGGCTGAGGTAGGAGAATCGCTTGAACCTGGGAGGTGGAGGTTGCAGTGAGCCAAGATCATGTCACTGCACTCCAGCCTGGATGATGAAGCAAGACTGAATCTCAAAAAAAAAAAAAAAGATTTTTGTTATCAATGCATACTTGGTATCAGTAACAAGGTCACTAAAATAGGTGTATGGGTGTTTTTGTGGGTGTATGACTTTTTCTACAAAGCTAAGATAAAGTATAAGATAATGGAAAAAATTTAAAAAGGAGAAGGAGAAAGAAGGGGACAAAATTAGAATAAATTGAAAATAGAATTGCCAAAAAGGGGAATGGTGGATGGGGGTTAACGACTGGTGCGTATCAGAATTAGTTAGGGTGTGTAATTTTAAAAAGAAATATTCAGCATTGTACCATAATGTTTCATTTAAAAAATAAATAACTCTATGGTAATATATATATATATACACATGAGAAAGGACAGAAAAAGAGAAGTGGGTGGAAATTTTTTTCCAGTGAGCAAAAATGGCTAATGGTCTGCCAGGTCGTCATCATCTAGGTTTGAATCCCAGCTCTGTCACTTACTAGTGGATGATCTTGGGCAAGTTAGGCAACTAATCAAGTCTCCATTTCCTCATTTGTGAAACAAAGATAATGATAACATCTACTTCGTAAAGTTACTGTGAAGATTAAAATAATTCATAAGAGGTATTTAACAAACTACCTGGTACAGAAGAGCTCAATAAATGTTAGCTATCCTTATGTAGCTGATTATAGGTAGATAATTACTAGCAAGTCATTACAGGTGTGTGGCTCTTCTCACTTCCCTAGGGGTATGGTGACTTTGACTTCTTAGTTTTAAAATGGCATAGTTCACTGTATCAAGAAATAGTTTTAATGATTTGTTAAAAATATAGGTGGATTTAATGAATATTTATAAAGTATTCTGAAACATTATTAGACTTTAATTAATGCAAATTAATAAAAATGTCCCAGCTGATCGACATAGTCAAAAGTAAGTTTTCTCATTTATTTCTGGAAATGTTAGATGTAATTGAAAATTTCTTATTTAACTCTCCTAGAGAAAACAGTAATTGACTTCTAAACTTATTCCTTCAAAACATAAAAAAAAAAGATGATATTCTTAGCAGACCCTCTTGATATATCTATCTAAACTCTGAATCATTCTAAAATTTTTATTTTCTCAGCCCTTAACAATATTATGAAGATATTCCTGTCTGAAAACATTAACTGCATAGTCACCCCATTCTGTGTGGGAATATTACAATTGGGATCTCTGTTTAAACTGAATTGGGACTACCTGTGGACACTGAATTCTATTTTTCTTGCTTTCTTCTCTCCCCAACTTATCATGCTAGGTATAAACATACATATATGCTCTGGAATACTAACACAGATTTGTGTCCAACTTTTAGACTTAGAATAATTTCTTCACAAAGTTGTTGACTCAAAACATTCTAACATCAAATTTAGACTCTATAGTTATTGACAAGATCATACTGACTGCAATGAGTTTAACTTCTATGAACTTCTGTTTCTTTAAATAAGCTGGGAACAGTTAAATAAGAGAATATATATGTATATACCTAGCATGATAACATAATATAAACATTAGTATTATTTTCTTTGCAGTGAGATGGAACAAACTAATTCAGTCGTTTTGGACAAATTGCTTAATATGTTAAGGACTCAGTTAAATGGTGATACTAATCTAATATT
The DNA here is from genome assembly GCA_004027715.1 of Plecturocebus donacophilus. Lineage (NCBI taxonomy): Eukaryota > Metazoa > Chordata > Mammalia > Primates > Pitheciidae > Plecturocebus > Plecturocebus donacophilus. The sequence continues at coordinate 39,132 of PVKP010018114.1, forward strand.
TTAGTTAAAATATTAAATGGTGATAACAGGATGTATTTCTTCCACATTATGACTGGAGCATAGTAAACACTTATTAAATATTATTTAAAAATATTCAACAAATGTTCTGTTTCATCCTTCCAAACGAGTGACATGATGTTAAGTTCCAAAATTAATTCTTCTGGAAAAATATAATACCTTATTAAAACGTATAGGAACCAGAAACATGTGGAGCATCATGTGATCCTAAGTTCTCTGTGATCACTCCAGGAAACAAAACAAAACAAACCAAAACAAAAGGAAAATGTTCTTAATTTCTCACATTGCACCAAAGGAATAGCAGAACATCTCTCCTTCTTGGGGAAGATGTTTAGTGCAAGAGAAGTGAGCAGAGGTGGATTCTACCCATTCATCCTTGTGGAAGCACATGCAATTTGAGAAGATGAAGTGAGGAAGCGCATGCAGTACCTGGTCATCTCAGAGTCAGGGAGCAGGCCTAGGTGGTAGTGTGAATAGGGAGCTGAGAGAAGGAAGCTTTTGTCACACTCAACAGGGGAATAGTGCCTGGGAGAAGCAGGCTTATCACATAGTTTGTTCACAGTGCTGTAAACAGGTTCCGGAGGCCTGGTGATACAAGAGGAAGAGAAAGATATGCATGGTTAGTAAATAAAAGGAACACCTGTGCAACCCATAGCATTTCACCATATGCAAAAGTAAAAACAATGTCATTTATCTTGAATTGTTATTAAAAGAAATCCATTTTCCACTTGTAGTTTTTCTTATAATGAAGACTTTATTCTTCAGATCCTTTTGTGGGTAAATGTGGCCCCATGAAAATGTTCAGCCCAATGTGATTTGAGTGCTCTGAAGCACTGGGTGAACTGGAATAGCTGCTTATAAAGAAGCTCGTTTAGCTGGAATTCTTGAAATTTTGTTCTCTCCCGTTTCTTCCCTTTACTGGTCTGGAAACCCAGATATGATGGGTGGAGTTTCACGGGTTATCTTAGACCATGAAGCAAACTTGAGGATAAAGCTAAAAAATACACATAATGAAACCTATGGAGTGGCACTATACCAACTCTGGACTATCTACCTTTGAATTTCTTCTATGTGGATAAAGATAAACAATGTTGTTCAGCTAAGATTTTTTAGTTATATAAATAGGACCTAATATTAACAGATAAACTCCTATAAAGTTTAAGACTGCCATCTAATACAAAGAAATAACTATAAATAGGGCCTACTATAAATGCTAATGTTCATTATGTTTGGAGTCCATTTAATACCCTCTGTATACAATGGAAATGTAAAGAATGCCATTTTCTTTTCATACAATTTGGGTCCGTGACTATTTGTAGAAATCTCTGCAACTTAATTTGAAAATATTGTTACACATACAATGGTAGTTGATCTAAACTGCTACCACAGAACCTTAGAAGAAAGTAATCGATGACTTCTTTTAGGTCATTAAACATTCCATGATAATGTCATTTTGGTAACATTGTTCTTTCTGCCTGGGAGGGCTGATCCAATTTTCTCAGTCTGATGTCTCTACAGACTAAGAAAATAACGTTTCCAATTTTCTCCTAGTCCTTTTACCTCAGTAGCACCATATTTTCAGTCAAATTTTTACAATCAAAGCTGGCTAATACAGATCTTTTAAACATTTCTGGTTATATTGTATTCAACTGAATTAAGAGAAAATAGCTTACTTTCTGAAAACTACAATAAATACAAGCCAATGAAAATGAGGTTTTCTTCATTTCCTGTTTTGTACAGGGCTGAATTCTTGAAACTTTTATTAGAATCTTTTTGGAACTATTTTATGAATATAATATTGTCATTTGATTCACATATTTAGTAGATTTGATGTTTGGGGCAGGCTTTAATACTTAGGATTTTAGAAGGCGGCTCTCATTTCTTTGCTTTCAGTCACCTTCAGGATGATTTCATAGAGGACTGATTACTTGCTAAGGTTAATTCTTGACTGTTCAAAGTCTTATCAACACAGAGAAACAGTTACTGATATCGCAGGTTCATTTTACCTTGGTTTCACCTTCTATTTCTTCCTTATTTATTTACTTGTTTTGTACATTCACTGGCTAAAGGATATATCAAATCCAGTATCTTTTCTTGATTGTGAGAACACCTGCTATCTCAGAAGATGGGTAGATGAAAAGATACCAAAGCATAACAAACCACTTGACAAATGTGACAAAGTCTTCTTGCAATATTGGCAAAGTTCTCTTGCAATCAAACATTAAAAATATCAGTGAAAATTTCCTTTCAAGTGACATAAAAATGGGGTTCACATTTGAAGATTTCAGTCTAATGGTTTTATTACAGTGCTAGGATTCTGTCACATATTCTATCACATAGTATGTGTATTATGTATGAGAGCACAGTACAGTATACACTCAGTCCAACAAGGCTACAATCTGAACACAGAAATGGCACATAGTAGGTATTCGATACATGTTTGATTTTTTTTTTTCCATTCTTTGTTGAGAGAAATTTAAAAAAAACTTCTGGTTCTTTCAAGGGAGACATAAGTTACTCTGATTTTCCTAAATAAGTCTAAATTTTTTAGGCCATCATAAATTTTCACAGGTTATACCAGAAGAACCAGAATCCCAATGTTATCATGAACTGACTGGCTTTAAGGACTTAATTAAAGCATGTGTGCATGGTTTATCTGCCCTCAGAGAGATAGGTTTGTGTGTCTGTGTTTAGCCACTGCAATGGCTGCCCACAGTTCTTGTTAGAGTCATTCCAATGGGCATAGTGGGCTCCTCACAGACTTCTCAGCCCTCAGTTCCAGAAGGCCTAATACTGGGAGTCAGCATTCTTAGTCTTTTCCTGCAGTTATATTCTGTGTGACGTCTCCCCATCAAACAAGAAATGCCAATTTATAAACTGTCACTGGGATCTGGGAGGCAGAACAGATGCCACCATCACTTCCCATTTAATTGATAAGGAAGTGCTGAGGGGAAATGACTTTGGCAGCATGAATCAGCCAGTCATAATTGAAAGGGCCTGATTATTCCATTATAAATGACCAGGGTGGCCTAGTTCAGAAGGTAGCGAATATGGAAATCCCATCCGAGAAGCCTATGAGCGCTCTTCATTCTGTGGATGCCACGAGGAGGGAAAAGTAGTTGAAGATACTGCTGCAATCTCTAAGTGAGTTTAGAAACAAATCATTTATCTTGCTGTCCATTTATAAAGAGCCATAGATAATGACTTTGTAGCTCATCTGCAGGGCCATCAGCGTTTATTTGCATATCTATGAGTTTATAATTGCAGGTTCTTATAGCATATAATTAGCACACCCTGGGCCTTAGTGACCTCTCTTCTCTCTGAACTCCATTAGCACTTGCTATTTGTTCTACTTCCTTGGCATTTTAAATTACTAACTCACAATTCTAGCATATGTTGGAGGGAGGTGCTTCATCTATACCTTATTTTAAGAAAAACTACCTTGCCTGTAACTGCTCCTCCCATTTGGACTACTCGCCACTATCAAATTCAGTTTCCTCCCTGACAAAAGCAGTTTAATTGGGCCCCTCACCTTGCAACCATGACCTGTATGGTAGGGGGAAAAAATGGCCTAGGCAATTTGGATTCTCTTATGGGAGGTGAGTAATGTGAATAAAGGAGAAGAAATTATCAGTTAACAGAATAAGGAAAAGATGCAAACATGGAGAGGGTAGCTGTAGCTGTGTTCACTAATTATAGAGCACCACAGTAAAGCGCTACCAAATTTTGTTGCTAAAATGTCTAGAGGTTCCTTGAGTCTAGAATAACTGTCTGGGTTCATTGTTTCAGGGGGGTTATGAGAGCTCATGCTACTGAATTTCTTTGGTGATACCCACATGACATTAGTTGTATAATGAAAATCAACTACCAATCTCCCACTCTGTGCCCTTATTGGAAATTAGATCTGGTCTCATGTTTACAATCAATACAGTGAAAATCAAACAGACACCTTGTTTAGTTTCACATAGCTTTCATATCACCTCAACTAGACTATGCTTCCCAAAGCCAACAGACAAAACCGTAGGCCTCTATGTAATTACATAGTACCTGAGACTAATGCCAAATTGATTCTGTCTTTAAAAGTTTGATATTTTGTTCATTATAAATTCTTTCACATCAATTTTACTTTCTATTTCATTAAAATGTTTTTGTCTTAATTACTGTCTCCTTAAATTTTGTACCCAGCACGAGCACCTCACTCACCTCACTATAGTCCCAGCCCTGTATCAGAGATAATAAATGTTATAGACAGTAATGATAATGACTATGATGTAAGTAGTCTTCATCTGTGTACCATCTGAAGCTACAAGGTCAAAGGAATATGACTCTCTTCTCTTAGAGGTAACAATGAGAGTGACTTACCCTTTACTGAGTTTTCTAACTCCCTAACAAAGGGAACCCACCTCAATGACCATCTAGTGGATGTTTGTAGTTAATACAAGCCCTTTCAATAAATACTTAGTGGATGGATGCTGGGGTGGACTCTCTCAGAAGAGCTACCCCCCGCCCCGCTCAGGGGCAACTGTCTCAGTATGCTGTTCTTGGTGTTCACTGCAAGCTATAGGCTCTGCAACTGGTGACCTCAATGTGATTGCCTTGAATTTATGCATGAAGGTGAAGAGCTCATCAATTTTTGGGGAGTCCTGATAAGGGACAGTCCTGACTCCCATCAGGAGGATGGGATGCATGCATAAAATATCAGGGGCTAGGTTATTATGGGTCAATAAATGACCAAAGAGCAGAAAGTATTTTTTAAAACAGTGCAACAGCTACGTAATGCTATCCAGTGCACTGTAGAGCCTGGAGCTCTACACAAGCTTATGTTCTTAATTTGGCAGGAATGCCCTTAGCTTCCTGATCAAGGAACCTTAGATTTAGAGCAGGTAGGCCGCTGCCTGAAGAGAGATATGAGCAAGGTCATTTTACTAATGTTACTATTTTGACCACCTGGGCGCTGGTAGGCTCTGCATTGTATCTGTTAGATTGCAGTGCATCAGATCACCCATCTTCTCCACCTGAAGAGAATTCAGGAGATTTAAAGGAGAAGGAAAAACAGAAACCAGAACAGCAGGGAGATACTTCTCTCCCCTCTTCATTCCCTTCTATGGGGAATGAGAGACTTTTCCTAGTGAGGACAAGGATGGACCCGAGACTTTTCTTCCTCCTGTAGAAAAACCATTGCCCTCTTTTCCTCCACCCTTAAAGGGATATGCATTTGTTGGTCCCATTCAGTTAACAGTGCCTCCCATTGGAGATTGGAGGCCACCCAAGAGAGGATCCTTGGATAAGACCTCAGGACAGTGAGCATGTATGATAGGGTGGCCTCATCTCCTTGACAAACTTCCCTGCTGGAGAGGTGCCTCCAGGAGGGAAGGAAAGTGGCTGATTATGATTGTCTTCTTAATATGCAAGTTCTCACTTCCTCACTTTCCTACTTCCAACATCAGCCTACCTCGCCTTGTCTTTTTTCTGTTTCCCTGGAGTATAAGGGAAAGTTACATGCTGCCTCCTGGGTTTTATCCAAATAGCTCTGGCTTTCCTGCTGCCCACACAGGCCTGGGGCAGGAGAGTTGCTAAGATGCCATGGAGCGCCCATTTGGTCTCTGGCAGTCTAGGCAAGTTGCCCCTTTCTGGGTTTGTGGTGATGGAGGGGAGGCCGAGAGGCACAGACCGAGTCCCCGGGTGGCTGCAGGCAGC